>QRFJ01000001.1:1986229-2093837 GCA_006176705.1 Cocos nucifera | reverse complement strand
CATGTGCCCCCACAGCCGGCTAGGAACAGGAGGAGAACCTCGTCCTAGCGTGAGCAAAGTCGAAGGCCCCGTCCACAAAGGACGGGATGGGGGGAGAAGCGAGGACGACGGTCCTCATGTGCCCCCACAGCCGGCTAGGAACAGGAGGAGAACCTCGTCCTAGCGTGAGCAAAGTCGAAGGACCCCGTTCACGAAGGACGGGATGGGGGGAGAAGCGAGGACGACGGTCCGGATGTGCCCCCACAGCCCGTTAGGAACAAGAGGAGAACCTCGTCCTAACGTGAGCAAGGTTCAAGGCCTAGCCACAGAGTCTACGGCAAGCTTCACTACAGAAGACGAGGTCTCCTTCGGACCTCAGCTTCAACTTCGGTGTCAGCATCAGCGGGAGACGGGATCTCCCCCAAGCGATCATAACCTTGACTGCAAAAGAGGAGGTCTCCCCCGAACCGACTTCGGTTGATGAAGGCGATGTCAACTCCGACCCTGACCACGGGGGGCGACATTGACTCCGGCCTCAACGTCGACTTCACCAATTTTGGCTGGAAACGAGTCCCATCCCAACTCCAAACATCGACTGAAGATGAGGTCTCCCCCAAGCCTCAGCCTCAACTTCAGCGTCAATCTTGGCTGGAGATGAGACCTCCCCGAGCTTCAGATGCGGAGCCTGAAAGAAGACTTCGGCAGTCGCCTGTTTTGGTACTCCCTTCCTTCAATTTTTGAACTCGGGAGTGGGGGGGCTACTGTTGGGGATAAATCCCGCTCCTGCCGAAGCCCGGCCCAACGCTCAGCCCAATGTAACCAGTAGCTGCTGAAGAGCTTCAGCGCCAGGCGCCAGGCCGAGCCCCTAAGACGGCCGAACTGCTTAGAGGCCGAACTCCCCTGCACCAAGGTCTCGGCCGAACTGCTTAGAGGCCGAACTCCCCCTGTACCGAGGTCCGGGCCGAACTGCCTAGAGGACGAACTCCCACCGCCAGCCGAACTTCCTGACGGCCGAGCTCCTTGGACTCCAAGCGGCTGGACTTCTTCAGGAGACGGACTCCTCCCAGACGCCCGTTCGGCCATCCGAGCTCCTCCCGGGTTTTCCCTGCAGCCGAACTCCTTCGGACTTCCCACGGCCGAACTTCTTCGGACCGACCCTAGGCGACCGAACTCCTCAGCGAGCCCTGGCCGAACCAACTAGCGGCCGAACTCCTTCGGGCCGACTGGCCGGCCGAGCTTCAATGAAGTCCTCTCAGCGGCCGAACTCCTCAGCAGTCGTCACTGGAACCCAAGCCCGACTTCAGCCCGGCCGAACTCCTCAGCTCCTGGTCGCCCTCATCAAACTTCGGTCCGACCCTCCTAACTCTCGAGTGTCCAAGCCTCAGCCCGAGCCCAACAGCCGGCCGAACCCCAGACGGCCGAGCTTCAACTCCTCAGCAGCCGAACTCTTCTGCGGACGAGCCTTAGCTGCATACCTCTTGCCAGACGCCTGTGGGAGCCGAACTCCCTCCCATCTTCCTCTTCGGGAGCCCGAACTCCCCGAAATGGGCACACGACGAAGGCCTTCAACCCTTCATTCGGCAAGCTCTGCAACCATTACTATCAGTCAGTCCGCCGTACCATCGGTCAGTCCGCCGCGGGCGATAGCGACCCACTGCCAGGCGGCGATGGCTGTCACCCTCAATCCGCCGCACACGGCACCAGTGGGACTGACTCCGCCGAACCTCGAGCGGTCCGCCAGCACGCGGCTGCAGTTGTCACCATCAAGCTCCATGCTGCCCGACGACTCTCTGCCAGACGGCACAGCCGTCACCATCAACTGAGCTCCGCTATAAAAGGACCCCTCCCGACATACTAAGGCTAAGCTCTCTGAACTCTCGACTCTCTAAGCTCTCCTCCACATCTCTAAGCTCCGGAACTCATTCCGGGCACTCCATTACTGTTGGTCGGAAACTAACTTGACCGTCGGAGGGTCCTGCCGGAGCCACCACCCCACCGGTTTCGGGCGGGACTTCGTTTTGCAGGTCCCCGGCGACGCCCAGCGGCTTCGATTGCGGCGACCTCCGGCGGCGATGGATTTCTGCACCAACAGTATCATAGATCTTGTAGTAGGATGTTTGTAAATTAGATCTAATGCATATTTAGATTAAAAAGTTTAATCTAAAATCTTCCACTATTTAAGTTTTTCAAAAAAAAATAAAAAACATGCATGAAATCACTGTGATTTTCCAACAAAACACTGGCTGGTCCACTGAAGAAGTAAAAAAAAAAAAAAGGGTAAACATGGCAAATTCACAAAATTAACTAGAAGTTGGGTGATTAATATATTATTATGTTTTGCGATATGAACGGCCTCTCTCCTTGATTCATGTTCTAAGTTGAAGCAAAGGTAAGTAGAGTAGGGGTGGCAATTTTTTTGATCTACTAGATATCCAATCTAATCCGATTTGAATGAGGTGGATTTTATCCGACTTAATCAAAATTCGAGGTGGACATGGGTTTTAGAAAAAAAAATTCAAAATAGATTCAGATCAGACATGAGTAACAATACACCTAGCCCCAAATCTAATATGGTTCATCTATTATATATAAAGCCCAACAAAAAATCCTAGCCATTGTATTTTTCTTCCCTATTCGGCTACTAAGATCCAATGATCCAAAACCTTAGCCATCATATTTCTTTCCTATTTGGCCACTAAGACCTACTATCCCAAAACCCTAGCTATTATAACTCGTAAGCTTCCCTATGCACTGACCTAAAACCCTAGCCATTGTAACTCGTAAGCTTCCCTATTCGACAACTAAGATCCAAAGCCCTAGCCCTTCCTACCATCTCATGCGATTTCTTTGACCTCCCATCCAATTAAGCTTTCCTATTCGGCCGCTCCAAGCTTCCCACTCGATTGAGACTCTTGAGGATGAAAAAATTAGAGGAAAGATGGAGATGGGCAATAGCAAGGTTATGGGTGTAGTAGAGGCAAGTGACGGGAGCGGAGATACAAGCGGTGGCAGTGACCTTCACGACTCCCACAGCTAAGGGCAGTGGAGGAGGAGAGGGCTTCGACAAGCGACAAAATCCTAGCCATCATCTAAGCTTTCCTATTCGGGTGCAAGTAAGTCTTCCTCTCACATAGATTGATTTTTTTTTTTTGCTTTTCATTTCTTTTTCTTTTTCATTTCATTCTCTTTTTTGGAGATTTATGGGGAAGGAGAGAACCTTAGAAGATCTCAAAGGGGTTTCAGGTGGTGGGTTTAAGAATTTTTGCCGAAACAGGTTTATCTGATCTGACTAATCTAGATCCTCTATTTTATCTGATCTAACTCGATTCAAGATGGATTTGAAATAGATATAGATTTGAATATATTTCTAACAGAATAGATATACATATTAATCGATCCAATCAATACATGATCGGTTGCTACCTCTAGAGTAGAACCTCAGAGGTATGACCATATGGTGGGAAGAGAGAAGGGATGTCATCTCACAAGATCATTCCCACGGTCTAATTATTATTTGGACCAAGTCCAATGGACCATGCCAAATCCCATGGTGCATAACACGCCACATTGCTCCTTGTATTTCACCAATTCTCGATAGCACGTTATCCACCATGCATGTGCTCCAAGATTTGCCTTGGTCCACTTGGACCTAGCTCATGCAATAATTTCTCATTCCCATGTTACATGGTTCACCGCACCTCCGAGCATGGAAAAATGATAGGAAGGAGGAGGTGGTGGCAAAGAGACCGTACATCAAAGGATATGAGAATCGGAAGCCCACATTGGAATAATTTGTTGATTGTGATATGAAAACCTTTAAAAGAAATAGGGATATCCCTTATATTTCAAAGAAAAAGTTTTTATGCACCGCATGTAGTGTAGCAAAATTGACATGGAGTGCACCATCTAACCATCTTGGATCATGTAGCGGAAGTAATAATGGAAGAGCATTATGCTACTCAACTTTTTTTTTCATCAGATTTTTTATGATAAAATGCTCTTTTCCTCTATAATGCCTTATATGACTTTCTATGAGTATATATGACATCCTGAACTCTATTTATGACTTTTTGTGATATCTTGAATAATATTTATGATTTTTTTGTTTGTTTATATGATACCTTATGGTTTTTATGACTTTGAGTATATTATGACTTCCTAAACAATATATATATGACTTTCCAAGGCCTTATATGATTTTCTGTGAATATATATGATATCTTAAATAATATATATGACTTTCTATGAATATATATGATATCCTAAATAATATATATAACATCTTGAACGATATATATGACTTCTTAGTGCCTTATATGACTTTCTATAAATATATATGATATCTTGAATAATATATATGACTTTCTGTGGATATATATGACATTCTGAATATTATATATGACTTTTTGTGAATATATATATAATATCCTGAATATTATATATAGCTTCTTTGATACCTTATATGACTTTCCATAAATATATGATATTCTAAATATTATGTATGACTTTTTGTGAATATATATGTATATCTTGAACATTATTTATGGCTTCTTGATACCTTACATGACTTCATATAAATATATATAACATCGTGAAGAATACATATGACTTTCTGTGAATATATATGATATCATAAATATTATTTATGACCTCCGATGCCTTATATAATTTTTTGTTAACATATATGACATCCTAAATAAAATATATGACTTTCTTGTTGTCTTATTATAACTTTCTATTATGCTATATGGCATCAGAAAGTCATAATACTCTTCTTTCATTATTTTATGGAGGAAAAGGATATTTTCGTCACCTAAAATCTAAGAGAAAATATCTGAGCGGCATTAAATGCTCTTTCATTTGCTACGTGGTCTAATATAATTTAATGGTGCACTTCATCTCAATTTTGCTATACCGCATGTGATGTACAAAGTATTACTCTATTTCAAATGGCTAGCGTAGTGGAATATACAGAAGGCCAACCAATCGAGAGCCATTGATCTTACTTACAATGTTCCAACAATGCCAAAATGAGGGATTTTTTGCATGTACCCACGACAATTTCAATGAAGGTTTGACCCTAGAAGCGTGAAGCATCAATGGGACATCGACCATCGGTCTACTGAAATTAAGAGCATTGATGCAATGCTGATTTAACGATTCTGTTAAGAATTATAATTGGTGTGATAGTTTGATGGTTGATAAATTTTTCTATTATATCTTTCCCCACCCTCCCATCGATTCAGAATAGCAATTATATAACAATTTTTCTGCTTTAAAAATACTGCTAATAGAATCAGAATCTTCGTACTAGAATCACAAGTGTATCATGGAGAATGCACTTGACACCAAATCTTGAGCTTGTCTCTTTAAAATTCATTTGATAGGCCACTTTAGTTTGGACAAAAGAGCATTGGATGAGCTTGTTCAATGTCTTTTTTAAAACTTTTTTTAAAAAATAAAATTTGAAAATTAGATTGTTGGAGATTACATGGTTAATTTTTGGGGAATCATAATTTTGTACTCCTCTCAATTTTAAAAGGCAAACCCTGTGGCTGCCTTCACTAATTGGCACTTGAGATCATTCATTGTCTTCTCTCCGTGAAGTCAGCATGTTAATCGATTCTTTTAAGAATTTTTTGTATAATTTTTTTAAATAACATATTTTTAAAATTAGATTATTTGATATTACATCTACTGTTTGAGATTATATACTTAATTTTTATATAATCACAATTTTTATATTTCTTAAAATTTTACAAAATAATTCCTATAATGTACCCTATTAGTAGGTATTTGATATCAAACAATAGCTTGTCTCCCCGTAGTTCATTCCGAAGGGCCACTTAAATTTGTGTGAAACTAATGTTTCATGAGCGTACAGAAGTACCTTTTGAAAAAATAAATTTTTTGTAGTTTCTTTTGTGAAAGAAAATAAAATTATAAGATTCGAATAATTGATACAATGAGGTTGATTTTTTGAATATTTTATAAAAATTTTAAAAAAATTAAATTTTTTGAATGAAAATGATTTTTTAAAGAAGATCCACCTCAAGGTGATTGATCTTTCTTAAGTTTTTGGGATAGAATATTTTTTAGCTGAAACATAAATTGTTTAATAATTTTTTGAAAGAAATTAATTTTTTAAAAGGAAAAAATTTTGTAAAAGCCATGTGTTTTTGTAGGATCATAATTTTTATATTTCTCTTAAATTTTAAGAAACAACTCTCATGGCCTGCCTCACTAGCCAGACATAAAATTTCGTAAGAGCTTGTTAGATGTTGTTTGTTGGAAAAGTAATTTTTATTTTTCTTTTTCCAAAAAAAATGATTTTTGAAAAATTGCATGAAAGCGGGTTTCCATTGAAGTTATTTTTGGAAAAAAGTAAGTTTTTATAATTTTTTTATAAAAAAGATCCTTTATGAGGCAGTTGATTTTATTTTATTTTATTTTTTTTATGAAGAAAGTTTATTAAGCTTTTATAATTTTTTATAAAAAAATGTTTTTTTTTAAAAAAGATTCTTTTTTTTATTTTAAAAATAAAGATCGGGATTCTGAACCCGACGTAAATCGAACACGACCTTCTGATCTAGAGTCAGATGCGCTACCATTGCGCCACGGATCCAACATTGAAATTTAAGATTTTAAATTATTAACACTGAATTAGTTCAGATTACATAAACTTGGAATTTGTTTAGAACTGTGTAAATTAAATGATTTTTTAACGTGGTGGATTTCAGCAAATTATTTGGGCCGTAAACTTTGAGGCGAATATCAATATACCGACAGTTATTTCTTATTGTCCTCTAAATCATCAGCAAAGGCATATCATTTAATGTACCCAAAAAAAAAGCATATCATTCGATGTACCCCACAAAGAGGCATGTTATTTAATGGCATTGGAAAATGCAATAAAAAAGAAAAGAAAAGGAGGAAATCTTAAGCCTCATCTCCTTGAAAATCCTTGATTTTAAAATGTGAAAGAAGGCATATTCTGGTTGTTCTTCCGAATATCAAGTGGCGATGGCAATGAGATTGGTACCATGGAAAGTCCAATTTTCTATATTTCTGCGAGGCTTGAAGAAATATGATCGCTATCAAATATTTTAGATATGAAATAAATTTTTAAAAAATTAATTACTGATTAAGTATCTTTTAATGAATTTTTATGATATATTTGGTGTATTATATGATATCTACTAAGCTTATATTTTATTATCATTAATTTCAATTTTGGATACAGTAGAGCTCCTTTTCAAAATCCAACAAAATCAAAACTATTTTGTAATACAAAGTCTAGCTCTAGAAGAGAAATATAATTAGGTCATATGGAAATTGAAAAGTTATAAAATTCAGAAATTCATGTTCCGAGGGAGGTCAAAATTTTCAACTATTTGGTTTGCCAAGAGAAGATCTTTAATGCAGGGAATCTCAGAAAGAAAAGGTTGGAGTGATTTACGAGCACTCGTTGGCCTACAGAATTTTTCTTCAAAATTACTAACCTCTAGACTATTTGGAGACTGGACCAAGCAAGTCCTATATTATGAGTTGATCGAATTTTGCTCACTTATGCAGCCTACTGGTAAATCTGACTAGAGAGATGCAAGACTCTTCAGAAATGAAGTTAAACTGAGGAAAATGTTTGAACCATTCTATTTCCTTGCTAAAGTTTGCCCTAAGAGAGAGTTGAATCTCTAATCATTTATTTGGTATAAGTAGCTAGCCCACAATAATTTGACTCATAAATGGTATAATCTCACACCAAATGATTCACAAAATAAAGATTTTTCTTTTTTTTTTTTCAAAACTAAGATGGGGGAAATAATTCTAGCTGAAATTAGCATGAGGTAGGACTGCGACTTGGATTCTTGGTAGCAACCCCCTAGAACTTTACCAAGTAGTAGTTGGAAAACTCCATAAAATAAAAATAGTTGAAGTGTATAAAATTTTTAATAATGATCAAATGAATATTTAAAATATGAATATTCCAGATACAGGCATAAATCAAAGATAGTGTGATGAAGGTGGTAATTTATCCTCTTCAACAATATAAATTATTTCATCATTTGCTATTTCTTTGTTTGCTTTTTTTTGTTTTAGTAGAATCATATTTGCTTTGAAGCTCTTTCTATCTTTGTTTTAAAATACATGAAAACATTGTTGGACTTCTCATTAGATTACGTGACTCTAATTTGTAGAAAAACTCAATGACTCGTAAGCCTGACAAGTGATACAAAATGATACATGTGTTAATGTTGAAATCTCCAAACTCAAACCAAAATGGATACTCATATCCTTTAAGGGAATCACTTGCATGATGTATATTTAGAACTTTCATCCCTCACTGCAATAATGATTTCTTGAAATGAATTCAATATTGACTAGTTCAACGTGAGCTAAATTAATATGCTAGAGCAAAGACAACTTTAATCTTTATGAGGAATAATCATTCTGCGGAGAACACTGAGGCTAAATGGACAATATATGCATTACCCTATATAAGCTTACATAAGTGGAAATTCGCATGGTATAATTCAAATTAGATATTTGTAATGCATATTGCTTCCAAATATATATAACCTTAGTAGATTAATGCATTCTCATGTTTATACCATAGGGCTGTTTGGTTGGGGATAATCTGGTATAGAAAAATGATTTCCATGTTAAATTATCGTATTTGATATGAAAAGTGAAAAAAAAAGAGATGGTAAAACAAATACCTTGGGGGGTTGGTGTAATACATATTTGTTAAAAATACCTTCAATAAAATTGAATATATAATCATTGACTTTATTCTAATATCTTTTAAAATTTATTTAATAAATAATTTTTATAAAAAAATTAAAATAAAGATGGCATAATGCAAAGGGTTATATGATTATAGTTATCATATAAAAACTAATTGAAGATGGCAATACTATTCTAGTATTAAAAAATTATTTTATATTAAAAAATATATTTATAAATTTAATCATATTTTTATATAGAATTACTTTCAACCAAATGTAATAATCATTTTTTAGTATCATTTTTTAGAATAATTTTTTCACCAACCAAATATTATAAAAATTATTTTCTTCTACAATCATCTCTGTAGGTATATGAACTGATCCGGCTGTGGAAGAGATTTATGTAGAAACTAAGTTTTGTTAACTTTTCTTTATATTTCTACTTCTTTTACATTTTTTTTCCTTTCTTTTCTGTTCGGCCTTGTTATCGTGCCCGTGGACTTCCCAGAACGGTGGCGACACCTTCAGAAGAGTTGGACTGCAGATATCAGAGTGACCGAAGATCTCATAATTCCTGGAAAAGATATATGTCACAAAAAACACTTAATTTGAACTGTAGGCTCGTGAATATGGCTGAGACAGAGACTTCTCTCCAAGTAAATGGCTAGTATAAACCATCCCAAAGAAATTTGAGTATGAATCAGTTATGTCATCCTTGAATAGCATGCTAGCACACCACAGACAACCTTCTGAGTTCCAAGCTAGATTTCTGGATGAGGGAAAAAAATGGTAGAGCATTCTGGATATTTCCCATGCATTACTTCTTCCAGCTTTTGACAAGTTGCATTTATTTATCGTCTGTGGGAAAGAACCATTCCATGTCTCTCTAAAAAACTAAAGGCAAATAACTTTTTTCTTCAGGTGGATTGGCAAACCGATGTACGGAGCGGACGCTACCAATTATTGCCTTACGATTACCTGTAATAATTACAAATTAATACAAATGCTATGATAAGTGGATAATTCTGATGTGAGAATTAAATATCGCAACAAATTCATTTTGGAGCCTGATATGCAAATCAGATGTAGAAGATTGCAGATGCAGCAACACAACAGATAAGAAACAGAATTACGTTTCTTTCAACTCCACCCTCAAACTCGAAAGGAAATTAATGGATCAATATTTTTTACACCAAACTTGAACCACCCAAACGGGAAAAAGGGAAACTTTAATTCCAATAGCATGTACAAAAGAAAAATTCACATTGTTATGGAACAAAGATCTTCAAAGACTGTCCTGATGTTAGGCCTCACATTTACAGGAAGAATACATCTAAGAGATACAGCGAGCAATTCATCCATCACCCTCGGGGCTTCCTCCAAGCCAGCAATGTCTTTGTCAAAGCAATCTGTTCCACGCCCCTCCTTATCGCACATCTGAACCCAATCAGTAAGATCAACTGCCCCAGATAGGCCTGAAATAATATCACCAGCACTTCTTCGGGTTAGTAGTTCCATTAGTATCACCCCAAATGCATAGACATCAGCCTTGAATGTTGGGAAAGGTTTTCTTGTGGTAGCTAATTCAGGTGCACGGTATCCTAGTGCTCCCAAATTTAGCATCTGCTCAGCAATACCACTTTGTGTCATAAGTCGATGAAGGCCAAAGTCTGTCAGCCGAGCAGTGAGGTCTGGACCAGTCAAGAGTATATTTGTTGGCTTTAGATTACCATGAGGCAGGCCCTTTTCATGATGAAGGTAGAATAAACAACCAGCCACATCTATGGCAACCCGTAGCCTTTGGCGAACTGATAAGCGCGAGTATTTTCTTGGTGTTGACTCTGCACACCATGAGAAGCAAAGATAGAATCCCATATTTCACTGAGGAGCATATCTTTAGTAGGAAAAAGATAAGTCAGGTATATATGGCCACAAAATCATCAACTTTGCAAGCACCAGTTGGTAAGGAGAATGTCAAAGCTAAGGTGTCAATAGAACAGTATGCAGCATCAAGGAATATATGTATGTGGGTGGAATAACAAAAAACATAGAGAAGATGGGGGGAAATGGGATGCAGGAGTGGAGCACATATAAAAGTAGCAATCATGATCAATCCAGATAGTTCCTATACCATTGATTCTAGTAAAATTAGACCAAAGCCCACGTCAAAAAGGACAAAAGTTCTAATGTTAATGGAATAGAGCTGACAGATGACATTAACAGAAGAAAAAAGGAAATATAAGTGTGATGTAGACAATTAAAAATAGTACATGTCATTAAAATTCTCTAAACCAAACATCCAATTGGAACATACGCTAATTACTTTTGCAGCCTTGGTCACAATTTTTCATTTAAATTCCATCTTAGATTGAATGTTTATAACTGGCAAGCACCAAGAAGTACTGCGAGATTGATCAGATGAGCAAAATTACATTTCAGCGAACAGATTACTCAAAGGCTGAACATCTAAAGTTACTAAGGATTTCATCAATTCACTTCTTAATTGTACTAACTTCTATATACTTGAAGACAGTTGAGATCTAAATATAGGGATGATGGTTAGAAGGTTAACCATCAACCATTCAGCAGTTTCCTGTAAATGATTGAGAAAGAGTTGCTTTGTATAGAGGTGGATTTTAAGACATTGCGTGCCTTTTTCAAGCTCAACCTTGTCCATGTCTGGTACTTCTGATGAGAGCCATCTTTACTTTTGAGACCATTCTAAGAACCTTCATGATCTCAAGCAGCATGAATGGGCATTTCTAGAATGTGCACGGTTTGTGTTCAGGCAGGGCTGTAGATGATACATATTCAGAGCCAATGCAATACCCCTCGAGTTTCCATTCACCATTTTGGATTCTCAAAAATCACTTTAGCAAAAATAAATGACGAGAAAAATATTACACCGTCAATAGCTTATAGCACAAAAGGCTAAAGAAAATAGAGCATTAAGACTAGATTCACAATGTGGGACTAAGACTAGATTCACAATGTGGGAATGGGTTTGAATCCATTAATTATCAATCTACAATTGGGTGGATGTATGTTGTTGCCAGTAGGTGAAGTTCTTATGGTTCCCCTCATGCTCATGTTTATATAAATGAATGGCTTGAATTATATTTGGGTACGTTAATTTTTATGTTCATGTGGAAATGGAGTTCAGATGGATCCTTTTGCCATTAAAAGCACTTTTGGGGGGACCATTGCAGCATATTTCGAACACCTGCACACAATGCACCGTTACAAAAAGCAACCCCATACAGGGTGTCCGTACCATACCATTCCAGCAAAAAACAGGCATGATATCTAGTCCCGATATTTGAAAACCTGCTTATAGGATCATGAACGTAGGTATTGATCTTTTCATGGTTGGCCAACCAAAACAAGATCCTGGCTGGCGGGAATTTAATGAAAAGAACTTCTATGGCCCTTTAAGATGCGAACTTTGTGGGAAAGCCAAAGAAACTGCTGACCACTTATTCCTTGCTGGTGAGTTTTCCTTGGCTATCTGAAGGACCTTTGGGAAGAAACTTTCCTTCGATTATTATCCTAGGGATTTTATGGCATTGTGGTCAACTTAGCGACAAAGTGTTTCCAACAGAGATGGAAAAGGCTGGGATGTCTTTGGAGTGGTCATCTATTAGTGCTGGACTGGACATCAATTAGCGATGGGGTGGTCATCAATTAGTGAGGAAAGTGTTTCCAACATAGATGGAAGAGGTTGGGATGTCTGGCTGGAGAGGAACAATAGGATCTTCAATAGAAACAGAGGAAAGAGAGCGAAGTTAGTAACTTCACAGATTAAACTCTTGGTGGCCAATTGGGCAAGTATGTGCAGCAATAAGAAACTCAGGAGCATTGTTCCTGTACCTTGAAAACCATTGTAGCATGGAGATCAGCATCTACTAGAGGATGGATCTCTATCTGAGGGTGAGTTATTTTGTCATAGAGGATCTTGGACAGACAGGTTTTGTAAAGGGTGTAACCCATCATGAATCTGAAGTTGGGACTCCAGATGCCACCTAGTGTTTTCCTTCTTTATTTTGTTAATAAATTGATGGGACCTCATCCAATCTTTTCCTTAAGAAAACAGTGATACTGCACTAATTTTCCTGAATATGTCACTTAAGACGCTATTTTTCTCATGATTTATAAGAATCATTGCACAGTTTGAGGAAACATTAGGTGTTAATTATATTAACATGACATATTTCATCTAGATTAATCTTTTGAAAATTTATTTCACTCCCAAGATTCCACACTGATTAAAAATTTCAGGGATTTTCATAATTGCTAATGAATTAAGGCAACCTGCCTGGATAAACTGCTTAGCAACAATACTTTATTATGCATTCCTATGGTCTCCTGTTTAGTGGTACGTGCAACATCTATGACATCAACAATACATGGATAAAAGTGAAAGCAACACACGTTCAGCTTAAGTATTACTTTTACCAGAATTCGCATAGGCAAAAAATATAAGTTATCGACTTGAGCTAGATTCTAATTTTGATGCACAAGAAGGACATTTCTGATGGCAAAAACATAAAGAGACAAATTTCCTGGAGAAGACCAAAGGCATAACAGATCAATGATATAGAGCAATCCAGAAACTGTTGGAAATCTGAAGAAATGGCAGCTTGAGGTTATTGAAAGTCTTACCATAAAGATAGAGAGCCAGGTTATCTCCATCAACATAATCTGCAACGATCAACCTTTCTTGCTCCCTTGGGCCCCAATAATAACCCCTCGAAGAGATGATGTTTGGATGTTTAGTGGTTCCAATTCTTTTTGCCTCCCTCGCAAATTCTTTTTTATGTTTCACAAGGCCAACCCGCAACCACTTGACAGTCAACATGTGTCCACTATCTATTGTTGCTTTATATGATGTACCATGGCTGCCTCTACCAAGAACTTCTGCAGGGGCATGAGACAATTCTTCAGCCGTGAACATTAAAGAGTTGTCCAACAAAAACAACTCTCCAGCAAGTCGATCTGGTGAATTTACATCCAACTTCACTGCTTGTTCAGATATATGTGAATCAATAACATGAGGTGAAGATGACAATGGTGACCCTAGAGAAGACTTCCATCCACTGAGTGGAGGACAATCCTCTAGCACATCAAGCTTTCTAGATTCTGAAACTCCTTTTGAATCAGAATAACCATATTCCACAGCCTCAGTTAACAACTCTTTTTGCGCAGACATTGATCTAGCAGCTGATGTTAGCAGATGGTCATTTGAGAAACTCATTGACGTAGGTACAGCACTATCTTTTGGAAACTTAAATGTGTTAAGCGGGCCAAAAGTCCCAAGTTTTAAATCTCTTCCAGTAGTTCGGCCTCTTCCACAAATTTCTTGAGTCCTTACTATATATAACATTGTTACTGCAAATAAAACCAACATGACAGCACCAATGGTGCCAACAATGAATGCTACTTGAATGCCAGACTTCAGACAATGACTCCTGCTCCCAGAGAATCCAGTGTTATTATCTCCTGCAGGCAGGGCATCTGAGAAGACTAGTAAAGCATTTCCAGGATGAAATGAGGTGCTTGGGAACCTCTGCAAATTTTGAGGTACAGTTCCTGATAGATTATTGTAGGAAACATTCAATACCTTTAGACCTGGCTGAAGCATATCAGGTATCCTTCCCTTGAAATTATTGATTGATAGGTCAAGAAATTCCAACCCACCAAGCTTGCTTAACTCACTTGGAAGCTCCCCAGATAAAGTATTATTTCCAAGGTCAAGCAATTTGAGCCTTTGCATGTTACCAATTTCTGGAGGCAGTGAAGCAGATAACAAGTTATTAGATAAATCAAGGCTCTCTAGATGAGCATAAGAAGGCAGTACGAGTGACTCAGTTGAGTGTGGGCTTTGAAGTGGAACAGTTCCAGTAAAGTAATTTCCCGATAGATTCAAACTTGTCAAAGTTAATGATCTAAAAAGGATTGGCAAAATAGGTCCTGTAAGTTTATTCAAACTGAGATCCACGAATGACAATTTAGGATAGGTTCCTAATACAGAAGGAAGGGAACCAACTAAAGAATTATTCCGAATCTTGATGGATATTAGATTGGCAAATTGAGAGGCCTCATTTGGATACTGTCCTGATAATGCATTTGAACTTAAATCAATAGCCTCCAATGAATCATCCCAATACTGCATCACAGACAGGTCACCAGAGAGCATGTTTTTACTCAAATCCACGGACACACACATCCCTAAATTAGGGGGCAAGGAACCTGACAATGCATTTGAAGACAGATTCAAAAGCTTCAAAGTTGTAGAGTTAATAGCTTTAATATGACCTGCACAAGTGACCAACTATTGTTATCAACTAATGGGTTAATGGTTGCATCGAAAGAATGAATATTGAATCATACTTCACCAACACTTCTCAGTGGAAGAATGTTAATCATGCACTGTCTTAATAACCAATATCAATAGACTAAGTTTGAAAATTAATGGAAAATTTAAGTGCCTCACACAAAGCAGTTGACCGATATGCAGCTAAATGTGCCAAAACTGATGCAAAAACCATGTATGTGCATGCAAAAGGAGAGAAAAGGTACTGAACCAGTTTACTGGATATTAACACAGCACGTCAAAATGATCTCCCATCACTGAAAAGCCCAAAAAAAGCAAAAAAAAAAAAAAAGGAAAAATCAAATTTGTATATTTTGACTATTACATCAACAAGAAATGTAACTCTCTATATGAGTTGGTAGTACAGATAGTCTTGCAACCTTTTCCTATAAATGGCTAGAATATATATGAAAGCACACCTTGCCATACTCTTTTTGGTAACTTATGCAGGTTCTCTAGCATCTTTCCTCCTTTCGATGATTCTACATAAATCCATGGCTCTCTCCTTACAGGGACATTTGACCGCTGTACGTTACCACCGTAGATGCTCTACTAGTGCAACCCATTAGCTTTAAATATAATTCACATTGTTGCTCCAGAATTAACAAATCCCAATCATTTATGCACAATTTTATGAAAATTTGCAAGATCTATTCCATTCATCAAGCCAAACCATTAAAATATTATTTGCCTCTTCTCAGATGGTTTTATTGAGCATTCACAAAACACTCCATGAAAATTATCAGACCTGCCTGACACGATTTCCCCAAAAATAATGATCCTAACCTGATATGATTAGCCAAACCTAGTAACAAATTTTGCACTAGCGAGAAATCCAACCTGAACCAACTAGATTGCACCAAATTAATGTTTTTCCCTCATGTTGACCAGTTCATTTTTGCTGTATATATAATTTCACAATAACATCAAACAGAATCACACATGTGATACATATAATACTAAAATCAATTTCTTATCTTATTGAAAAAGATTAAATTAGTCCCTGGGCAAAATACTATAACCATTTCACAAGTGTGGTATCATATTCTAATGCCTACAAAACCAAGTTCCAACAAAGTGACACAAAATAATCTATTGATGCCCCAATTGATGTAAGAATGGGTGACAATCCCTACAGCTTGATAGAGTTTAGGATAAAAAAAGCAGTTAGATATAATTGCTAAAACCCAAAATTAGACCCAAATAATTATTTAAAAAAAGTTGCTCTACAATATACTGTATAAAGAGAGATCTTCTGTGACAGTTATCAAGCTTAAAGTTGACTGACCTTCAACTATCTCAC
Organism: Cocos nucifera; assembly: GCA_006176705.1. Classification (NCBI taxonomy): domain Eukaryota; kingdom Viridiplantae; phylum Streptophyta; class Magnoliopsida; order Arecales; family Arecaceae; genus Cocos; species Cocos nucifera. The sequence goes on along the minus strand of QRFJ01000001.1, from coordinate 2,077,453 downwards.
ATGCAGTCATGTAAGGAAGAAAACCCATGAAGAAAAATATAAAAAAGTCTCCCACCCAATATTGTCACCAGGGAAAGAAAATCTGAAGTAATTCATTCAGGAGATACTGGGATTCCTGAATCCCAAAAATTTACCATCTCAGCCATCTCTCTCTCTCTCTCTCTTTAGCGCACCCCCCACCCCCACCCCCCCCCCTCTCGCACCCTCTTTCCCTCCCTCCATTAATCTTTATCAAATGGTGACTCCACTCTCTTTTCTCGAAGTCATAACCAGATGGAAGGATCATCATCATCCAGCCTTCCACTTACATGCATCAGATGAGAGGCACAGAAGTTTTCTTGCAGGAATTATATGCTAGAATGTCAAAGTTCAGTGCAGGTAATAGCAAGGACAGAGGCCTTATGAGGGATATTTACTGAATTAATTATGTGGGGAAATGGAGTAGACCTGAGGATGGATGATTAGTTTTTTTTTTTTTTCTTTTGATGATACTTAGATGGGTTAGGGCAAGGTACAAGAGGAAGAAGATAAAGGGACTAACTTACTGTTTGCGGCAGCTAGGACTGGAGTTGTACCTTCATAGCATGGAACCATACACAGAAGATGAAGGCAAAAGATTCTTATTTTTATCGAGCAAAATCCTAAATGTAAATCCAAATAATGGATATTATTAATTTGACCTCCTCATAGCTAAATAATCGAAAAATTCAAAAGAGAAAGAATCTTTTTTCTAAAGCAGGCCAGCTAGGATTGATGCTAATTAAGCATTTATGTTCACTAAAATAAAGCATTTTCAGCAACGTATCAATAAGATTGGTGATAGGGATTTTCATTCAATAGAGCAATTAATCTATGGATTTAATATCAGCACCCTTATTTAGGAGGGAATAAGCAATATTAAGGTAGCATAAAATTGCCTTAATAAAAAAAGGACAGGTAGAGATCCTTAAACATCATTGCTGCCTTAAAGTAAAAAAAGAAAAAAAAAATTTTTTTTTCAAGAACTAGAACCAGAGGAAGCCTAGCTGAAATCAGGTGAGTACAGGATAATTACTAGTATCGACAATTATTGACTTTAGCAAATGAGCTGGTTGTATCCTCCCATAGATAAAAGCTTTAACAGAATAAAATAGGGAATTTATCTTCCAAGATGTCTTCTATATCCCTTCAAAAACATGTTCAGCTGTCCTTAACCAATGTTTTCCGTCGCACTCTTAAAAATATATTTCTGTATTTGATTCCATTAACTAAATGGTCTATGCAATTCAATATCATGAGCCATCTTTTGGGGAATAAAGGCTAACTAGGTAGCATAAAGTGCTTAAGGAACATTTTTTTGGTATTAATTTATCCTTAAGAAACATCAAAGATTGGATGGAACAAGATAACAGAGAAATCTAGCCTTCTTCCAGATCACTCTATTCCATACGCCAACCTTCATTACTGAACGGGGAGCTTAGGTCTGGGCATGCAAAATGGCATACATCTTCATAAAAATAAGAAGAAAAAGAGTAAATTATAAAAGCTTCTCTGAAGTTTATATTTATTACACTTACATCCAATAGTTTGCAAAACCTACACTTACATCTAATTATATTAACGGCGTCACTGAAATTGTTTAACTCATATGAAAAGTTGAAATTACCCTTGGATAGAGAGGATGATGCACATACTTTCTTATGTCCTTAGATGGTTGTTGTATCACTTAAGATTATTTTAGTCATTTTTTATTTTTTTTTTCTAATGTGGCATTTGGATCCCATTTAAGGTTAATGGTTTGACTAACATTCTATTAAGTTATGGGTTAAAATGTTGGATAAAAATAAATATGAGGATAAGCAAAGGTTTTTAAACTATTGGATATAAGTATGATTTACCCCTAATCTCAAAAGGGTTTTTGTAATTTACTCAAAAAACAACTATTCTCAGGGAGCAAGCGTAGGGGCCAATTTACGAAGAGATTTTGCAACATGTTACACTAGGTAGAAGATTCTTGCTACCAAGCCTTTATCTCTTCTACCTCTCCATTTCCTCATTCCAATCAACTAATCTACAACACTCAAGGTCATATGGGCAAAGCCTCCGTTCCTAACTCTCAAAAAGATTTTGCAACACTCTCTTTCTTTCTCATATATAGACTTATTGACCTTGATCTATTTATATTTGTTTTTCTTGACCACTTGCTTTTTCAATTAAAATATTCACATTGCCATCTTCCTCCAGCCATATCATTCTTATGTGTCTCCACCTCTCCTCTTCTATGCCACTTCTTATATTCTAATTTAAATGGATCACTTGAAAAAATGATCTTCTCTCTTCAAAGTCACTCCTTAATTACAATTTTTCTTGGCAACTTATAAAATCTGGCATGTTTAAAATGATTCAAATTTTTTCTTTTATTTTATTATCAATTTTAACAACAGCTCATATAGTACAAAAGTCGATCTGCCTTCATGCCTTTCTTTCTCTCACCTAGTTCCTTTATTCGCCCTGATAGTTATTGAATTCTCCCAACCTCCATACTCCCCTATCATTCTCTTAGACCTCCTCTAAACTTGATATGCTATGACTACATTATGAACTTAAGGTTTCATTCTCTGATTTTTGTTTCCAGCCTTCAGCATTTTCTTGTTTGATCTAGACTAAGTTTGAGGGAACCTACAAAAAAAAAAGTGGAAGGTAATTATGAAATTCCCCAAGAACAAGAAATATCTCGACATGGATGGCTTTTCCCCAAATCTGGATTGTCAAAGCTATTAGTAAGTAGCATCAATTCAATCAGATCCTTCTACCTAACAAACTGAAAAAGAGTGGTCCTATAGACATGTACCGCCATTTCCATGCACAGGTCCTATGCTGCAATTCACGTGACACATAACCACTTCTACATGTGCTTGCACACAACTAGCCATGCATGAGCCTGAGAGTGCAATTAATGTGGCACATGACCCATCACATACAGGCCCATCAGTGTGTGTCTGCACCGCCAACCATATCCAGGCATGTCAGCATGAAAGCTCATGCATGTAAGTGGCTATGTGTGTGCATCAAACTTTTCCTTTTGTTTAACTACAACCCCCCTAATCTTCTCAAAGGTAAATATAACAACACTAGGTTCATTTGCCAAATAACAATCCCTCTACATAAGGTTCCAGCATCATCTAGTTCCATCCATACTCTCTTTTCAATGGAAACATGAAAGGTTCATCAAGCTAGAGTTAGATGTCACTCTCAGATGTTTTTAATGGAACATGGACTTCTTTCACCAACACTTTCAATGAGAGCCATTACTAGCAGCATTGGCTTCACGGCATTAGTTGATCCTCAAATAATGTTGCAACCCAACAGGCTAAGCAAGTATGAAATTGGTGCAGACTTCCATTTCTTTTTTTATTATTTCTAGTAAGTTTCTTAGGTTTTAATAAGTTGGTTAGCATGACATAAAAGAATAAGCATTTCATCTAAAGCAGCCAGCCTTAAAACTAAAATCAGCTTCCACAAGCCAAAATATATTTACCTGTAAATCCATTCCCACTGAGATCAAGCTCCATTAACTGCATTGTACTCCCAAAGAGCGCTTCTGGTATGTATCCATACAGCTGATTGCTAGCCGCCCGGAAAACTTTTAAATTGTACAAAGAATCAAACGTTGGAAGCTCCCCATTAAGCTGATTGTAACCCAAATCCAAAACGTCCAAGCTCTTAAACACCCGTAAAGAATTGCTTGAGAAGAAGCCACCATTTAGCTTATTGTTGCTCAAGTTCAAGTACCGAAGTGTATTCCCCAAGCTCGACAGGTTGCCCGAGTCCATGCGGATCCCCCCATAGAAAGCATTGTCACTCAGATCAATGTATTCAGCGTTCCAGAGCTCGGACAGCAGCACCACAATGTCCCCCCAGAAGTTATTGGACCGTAGGTCCAGCACCCTCAGCTGCTGGAGTTTCCAGATCCCGGTCGGGAATCCCTGTGTGAAGTGGTTCCTTGAGAGGTTGAGGTGGATGAGCCTGGATAGCTCCGTGATCCGCCGGGGGACCGGGCCGTAGAACTGGTTGCCAGACAGATCGAGGTGCTGCAGCGAGGCCATGGTGCCTATGGTCGGGACCAGGCGGCCGGTGAAGGCATTACCGGAGAGGGTGAGGTTCCGGAGCGACTTGAGGCCGATGAGGGTGGTGAACTTGAGGTCGCCGGCGAGGCCGAGGCCGTCGAGGGCGAGGGAGACGACGGCGCCCGAGTCGTCGCAGGAGATCCCGTGCCAGTCGCGTGGGCAAGCGGCAGATCCCGCCGTCGGGGGCATCCAGGAGTCAACGACACGGAAGGGGTCGGTGTGGATGCCCTTCTTGAACTCCAGGAGGGACCGGATGTCGTCGGAGGCCGAGGCGGCGGACAGCCCGCGAAGGGCGGTGAAGAAGAGGAGGTGGAGTAGAAGGAGGAGATGGGTGTGGGGATCCATCTCTTCGTCTTTTGCTTCCCTCTATGCTTAAGAGGAGGAGGAAGAAGAAATCCTAGCGACGGCGAAAACCCTAGGAATGGACATGGAGGAGAAAAGAAGGGAAAGAAGAAGAGAGCAAGTTGAGAGGACGTGTTTTTATATAGAGTGAGATTGGGGATGGTGCGGCGAAGAGAGAGAGAGAGAGAGTTGAAGAGTAGAGGGTGCCAGCAGAGAACAACAAAGAATGAGAGAGCGACGACAAAGAACGTAGAACGAGAGTGACAAGAGGGTGTCGACACGAGAGACAACCAGCAAAGAACAACGAACACAGACTGTGGGACAAAAAAGGCTTCAGATAGAACAAAGCCTCCCATACCCCCACATGATTTATGGCGGCCATGGGAGTTTTACTTCATTTATAAGCATCCTATTCTTTTAACTTGGGTTGCAAATGACTCGCGAGCTGGGGCTCTAGTCCGAATTTGGTTCGGCTCGTTTATTATCAAATTTTAATAATTTAAATTTTTTTATAAAATATTTAATTTTAAAATTTATAAATTATAAAAATTTATATATATTTTTAATAATATTATTTTTATTTATAGTATATATATTAATATATATTATTAATAGATTAAAATTTGATTTCAAGATCTAATATAGTTTGATTGGTATTTAAATTGGATCAAATCGTTCTTGAATTTTATTTATTTTTGGCCAAGTTGGGTTCAAATTTAAACTACCAAAACTTGAACCGAGTTGAATTTCAAATCCGGATATTTTAAATTAAGTTAAACCTAAGTTTTTAATTATTCAACTTGACTGAGCGTGGTTGCAACCCTTACTTTTAACTCACGGAAGAAAAACTATATTATCATAGGATATATGTTCTAGTTGTACAATTTTCTTTTGCATTGTCATCTTAGACTCATTATGGTTAAGTAGTTGTGATTTATACGTAGCTAAAGTTGATAATTTGCATAGCTAAAGTTGTACAATGAGAGTGATGTGATGACTGATCTTCTAGGCAGTTCTGGAGCATGCTTAACAATTAATAATTTTGATATTGTTAAGATGGGATTTTATTGGTAGTTTACAAGTATAGGACAGATTATACTGGTGTGAGTGTGGGCACGGTGGAAAGTTTGTGGTTCAAATGGATTGTTGAGCTAGGCTAGTCAAGATGATTTTTTCTTTCACATGATGATACTTAAGATTTCATGATCTTAGAAAGTTTAAATATTATGCTACAGCTATAATTGTCATTATTGTTTTATCCATGACTAATTATAATGAAGTAGATATGTTCGATAGTTTTCATCATTCTTTTGCTATTGATCGACCATGGTAGCATTGGGTTTTAGGGTGTTAGCGTGAGAGAGATGGGATGGATGATCTCCCTTAAATCCTCTAGCCAGATCAATGGTATTGATTTTATGAGGTGAGATTTCACTCATAATTTATTAGTACGAGTCAGATTATGTTTGATTAGCTCAAGCTAAGATGAAGATTTTGCAGTTCAAACAACTGGATGGTTAAGCAGGATTATCAAAAGTTATTATTTTTTCGTATGGTGGTGGTTAAGATCCGGTAATACTTGAAAGTTGAAATATTATATTATAAGTGTAGTTGTCATCGTTGATGTAACAGCAGTTCGTTGTTGTTGATGTTATGATTAATAATTTTATTTTCCTGTAGAACATTAAAAATTTGGAAAGGTATGCACGAATCAAAAGGGCTGCAGTTACACCTCATTCTAATTTCTTAATATCATGAAAGCGCAAAGGGTAATGCTGGAAATATGCTCAAGTCTCCTAGGAGAGCACAACGGACAAGGCTCTTTTGGGTGGGTCCCCCTGAGGACACGCCCTTGGGCCCAAACTACATCCATTTTGTGATTTAAAACTACTAATCAATTATGCTTTGGATTACAGCAGAGCACATTGCATCGTCAACTTAGAAGAATGTATGAAGTCTCTCCTGCCTCTCTTTTTAAACTCTCTGACCAAATCATAAAGAAATGGTCTGGATGGATTGTAGAGCCTGTTCCTGTATTCCATGTGCATCCCAAGTGGCATCTGAAGCCAGAGCTGGTGGGTTGAGGTCAGGAAAATATATATATAGACGCTGGCCCATGCGTTTGGGAGCGCATGGAGGGAAGCCAACTCCTTCCTTTTCTCTCTCCTCAAGGATGGGTCGACATAAGACCTATTCATCAGAAATTATTAGGTAAATTAGATCCATCATGGATGTAGGATGAAATGAATCCATTCTATCTCATTTTCTACCTTTCTTTTTTTTTTTTTTAATGTATAATGGTAATATGTGTTAGGATAATCTCATTCTAGATCTATTTCATCTAATGATTTCTTTCGGTTCATAGTGTGCCCATGATGGTGAGACTAATCTTTAAAACAGGGTGGTGGGTGTGAGGATTTGGTTGTGCAAAAGCTAATCACACTGATACTAGCATAAAGACAGACAATAGTGATGATGTGGCCATCAATTAATCATATTCCCACCTACTTTGTCTGTATGGAATACTATTAATGGAGCATCCATGTTGTGGGAGTTTGTGCATGTGATCTTGGCGCCATCAGCAGAAAAATGGGTGGGCTTCCGAGTCCCACCTTGGGCATCCGGTTGGTCAAACGGGAATCTTTGCCCAGATCACACTGGCCCAAGACCCTTTGAAACAGAGCCTGCTCGATCTGACTCTCAGTTGGGGATGGGACTGGGGCAGCGTATTAGTGCCATACTAACAATATTCTCCAAATTATTTGATGGTTTTGCGATAAATTTTGATCTATTTATTGGCCAAACGATCCTCAAAGCTTACTAAGCCGTTGCAGCAAAATTGGTGACTTTGTTTCTTTACCAAACAAAGTCATATGACTTCCATTTTTTATGACAAATAACTATGGTATATTATATGTAGCACAGCTGTTTAAACACAATACCGATGATTTTATAGGCTATTGTAAGCTAATTAATAGCCAGTAACAACCCTTACAATAAACTTTTACTATGGTTGAATGTTTTCCATTACAATAAACCCCAATAATTTTGGTTGCCAACCTGTATGCATGCATGATGGCATTATATATTTGAGATGGTGACCTCTTGGGCTGCAAGTGGGTTTCATCAATCTGTTTTTCGTCCAGAACAAACTTGAAAATGACCCACTCCCGTTTAAATTTGAATTGTTTGGTTCAAGCTTGGCTCCAAAACTTTACGTTCCTCTCAGATTTGGATTGGTCAGGGATTGAGACTTGTCAACCTGGATTGACTTGAAACAAAATGCATACGTCTTTTTTCTAACTATCCTAAACCTCTTTGGAATCAAGAAACTAATGAGCCACTAATAACATCCTAAATTCAGTCCAATTATTTGATTGTGTTTGGGATGACTGACTTGATACACCCAAAGCGGAAATGACCAATTGCATTCACTTTAAACCAAACCCAACCATAAAAGTTTGTCTTCATTTTTAAACCTACTTCAAATTTTGGTGTTCCGCGATTTCAAATTCAGGTTGTGTTCCCCACTTCGTTTGAAAATAAATAAATAAATAAAATTTTATATATATATATATATATATATATGAATGGTATGATGATGGTGATGATGACAACCAAATATGGATCAAACTTATCTATGCCGAATTCCTAAACCTAATCGGATACCGGACCATTTTCATACATACAATCTCTAGACCCTTCAAAATGTTTCTAAGAACACCTCAATAGATCAAGAAAAAAAAGCGGCCTAGTAAAGTTTTCATTGTCTAGGATTTTGCTATGGTGCTCTTTTATAATATTTTTTAAAAAAATTAGGAGATATCTTAATGTTCAATAGATTAGATCATCAAGGATATTTTCTTTTAGTAAGCTAACAAGTTAATGAAAGAAAAAAAATATTTTAATATTTTTTGAAGCGGAGGCGATGGCCACTATTTCTGTTGCTAGAGAGGGAGGGAAGGAGGCAAGCCCTCCTATTCAACCCAGCTTTCCTCCTCCTCTACTATCTTAGCCGTCGGGGCGGCGGCAACTTTGCCACATGTATAACCTCCGCCCTGCCACCACCATTATCTTCCTCTACCTCTCCTTTAGCCTCTTCTCCTCCTTGACCCCACACCCTTCTACTCATCCTCCTATCCTTTTATGGTAAACCTATCACTCTCCTAAACTTTTTCACCATCTATGGCCGATCTCTCACCCTCCTCCTTTGTAGCTAATCTTGTATCTTCCTCTGCAGCCAACCCCATATCCTCCTCCCAATTTATGATTGATTCCCCACCCTCCTCAGTCTTTTCCGCATCTACGGTCGGCTCCCTACCTTGCTTCTCCTTAGGGATAGTAATGAGTCAGGTATGGATCGGATCGATTGATACTTTACCCATCCCACCAGAAAAAATAATATTCATACCCACCCAACATCCATCTCGGATTGGGTCAAGTCGGGCTCCAAAGATAGATTGGGTATATCCGAATTGATCTATCCTTCTCCATTTTTCATCTCCGCCATCGCCCCACCATCGCCTGTCACTCCATCCGATCATCTCCAAACTCTACAAAATATCATACTTTCACCAAGATTAAACTCTCAAAACCTCAAGGGACCAACTCACACTGCCACAACTCACACAAAATCCTATATGCTCGAGAAAAAACCCCAATCGAAACCTAAAAACCCTCCGATCTCCCTTAAGTGCTCTCCTTCTCCATAGATCTCCAAAAAAGAGATGAAATGAAAAGAAAAAAAAATAAAAAAGGGGAAAAAAGATCAATCTACGTCGGAAAAGGTCTTACCTTTTATCGAGGAGTCTCAGTTGGGTGAGAGGCTTGGAGCAGCCGAATAGGGAACCTTAGATGATGGCTACGATTTTCTCGACACCTTAGCTACTAGGCCATCACCACTAGGGATGGGGGTGGGGAAGTGGGGATCTATTGGGCTGTCACAATTGCTTGGGTGTCGGGTAGCCAGGCCACTAGGTGGGGATGGGGGGAGAGGGACTAGGGACATGCCAGTCGTCAGACTGCCACGGTGGTGCAATGCTGCTTGGGTGTTGAGGTGGCCAAGTCATCAGATGGGGGTGGGGGGAGGGATGGATTTTGATGTAAACAAAAAAGAGAGTAGAAGGGTTGGGAGGAGTGAGAACCCACCAGCCATCGGATGCCAGGCCACCGTCATCCGGCGAGGATGGGGGATGTAAATAAGAGAGAGTGAGAGAGAGAGGGGGGGGGATGAAGGGGTGGGGAGAGTTTATGTAAATGAGAAAGATAAAGATTAATTTATTTAAATAAAAAATATTATTTAAATAGGTTCAGAATGGGATATATCATTAATCCGATTTGAACCTCTTCGGATATTTTTTTTAAAATTCATACCCATCTTACCTCTTAATCGAATCGAGTATAATCCATCTAGATCAGATTGAATCAAGTATCCAGATTGGAAAAAATTACTACCCCTACTCCTCCTACACCTCACCTTATCATTAGTATCTTTTCCATCTATAGCTGATCCTCCACTCCTCCTCTACAACAAACCTTCCACTCTCCTTCTCTTTTTCTACAACCACCCCCTCTACAACTGACAACCGTCCTCCTCCTTATCTACAATAGGCCTCCCACCATCCTCCTCCTCCATGGCCAGACCCCAATCCTCCTCCTCCTCAACTGGCCCAAGCCCCCTCCATCTTCCTCCCCTTAGCCTTGCTGCCGCCCACCAAGCATCTGGCATCAAAGCCAATAGAGAAAGAAAGGGGTTTGAAAAAAGTTCCGACAGTTCCACGTAAGTACCAAACCTACTATCCATTTCACTATAAAAATGATCCTAAAAGATCCTAAAGTTTGAAATATTTATCATACCAGTCAAACACATAACCAGTTAAAGTTGATTGTGATGAATAAATCCAAATCATTCACGTTAAATCAGATGACTAAAAATAAAATAATGATGAAAAGATAAAAATGCCTTTAGGAACACAATAGCTAAACCCGACCGGCCAAGGCCAGTCCCCCTCTCACACCTTTTGTCCCTCACAATCTCCCTCACTTCTACCATCTTTCTTATTTTATCTCCCTCTTATTTTGATGCTCCCATGTCACTCAAAGGTTTGATTGATTGAGATAGGTTCTTGTCTCCATTCCATGACTCATGAATGGTAGCTTGAAAGAGGGAAAGAAATCCAGAACTGGAAACTGAAAAGATTGAGGTATATCTCTGTGGCCAACCGCCCTAACATTGGGTCCCGTACCGGAGAAAAATTATTCATATTTTTTAAGTTGTGCATTTGTGTGCCGAAGGAGTTGGGCAGGCCAACCTAAGTGTATTGGCTGAGTTAGAAACTTGGAATTTAAAAAAACCTCCACATGCTATCTAACCATGACATCACTAGGTGGCAATTCCCAATTTTCTTACTTTCGAGGCGAATATAAAACTGATGTTTTTTATAATTTTTTTTTTTTTTCTAACTCGGGTTGAGAGAGATGCAATGAATTGCTATGGATTTAGGTTGCTGTTAGTGATATATTTGAGTTACCTCAGTATTTTCCTTGGTGGAGTCACTAGATGTTAGACACCAGTGACTTGGATTTGATCCCACCCTTATTTCGATTTTAATTAGATTTTCTCAAATCCTAATTGTCAAAATATAAAAGCTTCTTTTTCATTTGTGAGAAATATTAAGTAGAATATTATCTCCTTTTTTGAACTATAGAAGTAGATGTACTCTTTATTGAGAAAAAGGAAGAGAGACTCATTCATACTAAATCCAAATTCTTGGAAATGCATCATCTAAGATTAGAACCCATAACTTATGATTGTTAGATAAAAAGGTGTGACCATTGCAGCAGGCCCAGTTCAAGAACAAGGATACACTGAGACTAGAGATAGGGGAGAAAAATAACAAGAAATTTGGCATATGTAAAATTTTTAATTACTCCCGAAATGTCATCCTTGAAGTTCGTCGGACTTCATGGCTTAGAGTTGGTTTAATTGACCAAGGAGAGGCTTCTCTCTCTGTACATGAATGTGCGCGCATACACACATAGGCACCCATGCATCTGTGCATAGGCACCCATGCATCTGTGCATGTACATTTGTATCATTTTATTTTTCCTTGCTAGATTATATTACCTCCATGCTGGACTTTCATTTTTTTTTCCTTTTATAAACGGTTTTACAGAGAGTGTTGCCATTGTTTTTGGGTTTATTTGCTAGTAAAAGTTTCTGGCTGCTCGTCGGAAGGTAATTAGTTGTGCCCTGCTATTGCTGCCAACCGGACTCACCTAAGAAAAGCAATTTAACCAATCTCTATTTTCTTGCAGAGCCAGAGCATATTTTTGTCAGACATAGCTTGTCTGCAGGAAAAAGTTTTTCTTATAAAAACGATAAGTTGTAGGCATGTGTTAATTTGAGAAGAACTTGATGTAAGACCTTGCTATTTATTATTTAAACATACTTGGTTATTTAATCCACAAGAAATCCGTAACCCAGGTAGCCAGAGTTCGTCACTACAGCATGGCTCAACAATGCACAAAGTGTTATCACCTTTTTTTGCCCAGAAAAGATTATGCTACTACAAACGTCACTAACATATGATACCTTCAGAGGAAATTTTCCTCATCAAGGTAGTTGTCACATGTTTTCACAAAAAAAAGGAAAAAAAAAAATTACACATCAACAAATTACTCGAGCTAATACCCCACAGATTCATATGCACAAATGTGATTTTACGTGGATTAAAGGATGGGCTTACAGAAGAGGGTAAGTGGATAAATAATTTCTTCTCAACTTCATCATGAGGTCATCTGGGGCCAGATAATTCAACTGCACGAAGGTTGTCAGTGGAGTCTATGAACCATTCAGAGTTGCCATTTAGTGGAGAAATCTCTACTTCTTGGCGGCCGACTTCAACCTGCTGCCACTCCTCCCATCTCTCCGCAAGGCCATCACCTTCGAGCATTCTCACCACCTCTGACATCTTTGGCCGCTCCATTGGGGAGCCCTGGGTACATAATAAAGCAACTTGGATGAGCGACTCCACTTCAGCCCCCACATAGTCATTCTGGAGATCCGGGTCCACCAACATGTCCAACTTTTTCTCTTTCAGAAGTCCTTTTACCTGAGAGAAGCACAAATATCAGGAAAGGAAAATCTTCCCACTAAGTTGCGTCTGTTTTGATGCCTTGCTGCGATAATATGAGAAATTTTTATAAGATATCATCCGAGAGTGACAGACAGGTCCACCTTATTCTTTTTCATTAACTTCAGAATTCATGCATAAAATTTCTATTAGATTCCTTTGAGAGTTTTAGTTTATGAACTCAGAATCTAGAGCTCCATTGGTATCAGATAAGCAGCAATTTTACCTTCGGTACCATTGCATATCCACTTGCTTGAACATGACAAAGGCCACTAGAAGAAGTTCAAGTAATTTGATGTTTATTCCCTATTTAAGGTTCCAAATCTAATTATTATGCCCTGGTTTTATCATTTGAACCTTGATCTTGAAACTTACTGACAATTTCAATTTCTCAAAGGCCATATACTAGCCAAAAAAGAAAAAGCTAGGAACAGATGGACCAAGTTCATCTCAAAACTTCGAATAGCAGTTTTTTTTTTTTTTTTTTAAAAAAAAAAAGACCTTAGATCCTCAACCTTGTCATCTGAAAGACTTACCAGAAAAACGGCCACTGACCTAAATTTTAATGTAAATTTAACACATAAAAATATCAAACAAAACAAAGAATTATGCTTACCCAGTCCAGCAACATGACATCATCATCATTTGCAAGCCTTGCAAGATCAAAAGCCCTCTGCCCTGTAATCAGTTCCAAAAGCATGATTCCATATCCAAAAACATCAGTCTTCTCTGAGGACTTCCCAGTAGATAGGTACTCAGGAGCAATGTGACCAATTGTTCCGCGAACTGCAGTTGTTACGTGGGTATCCTTGTAGTCCATAAGTTTGGCCAAGCCAAAGTCTCCTACAACTGCCTCAAACTCTTCATCCAATAAAATATTTGCAGCTTTGACATCCCGATGAATAATTTTTGGGTCACAATGATCATGCAAATACGACAACCCCCTTGCGGATCCCAAAGCAATCCTTCGCCGAGTTGGCCAATCTAGTGGCTGTTCAGATGGTAGCCGCTCTACAAGCAAGTAGAAGAATCTCCATATAGTATTCATAACAATAAAGAATGATCTTAGCATAGAGAATTTTTAAGTAATCACGAGAATACTGTCTTCAATAATTTTTTAAAAAATGAGTGAAATAGCTGCAGTCAACATAGCATTCTTGAAAATGATCAGCTATACTGATTAGGAAAATGCATTGAATTGTATCAGATAATTATAAAAGAATGTTGCATACCTCTTAGGCAAGATGCAACACTTCCATTAGCCATATAGGGATATACAAGCAAACGTTCAGTGGGTGTCATGCAAAAACCACGAAGCCGAAGCAAGTTTCGATGCACAGCCATGCTAATCATCTCAACTTCTGTCTGAAATTGAAGCTCACCACCTGGCGTGCGCTCTTCTTTTAGCCTCTTTACCGCCACCAATGAACCATCTGCAAGACGTCCTTTGTAGACCTTTCCAAACCCACCTCTGCCCAAAATATTCTTGTTGCTAAAATTATCAGTAGCAACTTGTAGTTCTCGCAGAGAAAACCTTTTGAGCTGGCCCAAATGTACTTCTGGATCCTCTTCAGCTGCACAAAAAGCCACACAACATTGCATATCACATCCTTATATGGCAGCAACATAATTTAACCATTAAATACGAACCAGGCACATCAAAGAAATGTTCTTGCGGCCTACGACGGCGCCACCATGCAAATCCAATAGCAGGTGCAGCAAACAGCAGAGCAGCACCAGCAGCAACTCCCCCAGCAATTGCTCCAGTGCTAGAGGCACTGCTTCCTGTTGTAATGACATGAAATAAGGTAAGATTCAGTCAACAGCAGCTATTTCCCTGTATTACAAAACCAATATCATGACAAACATTGCATAATTATGCAACTCAAAAAGCAGTTCCTATTCTGCATCTTACCGAAGGTTACCAGCTAGGAAAATGTGTAGGCCAATATTAGTTAAATCTCTATGTTCAACTAAGCCTTAACCCCAAAATAGTTAGGGTTAGTTACATGAATCCTTTTCCTCCATTCCGCTCAATTTAGGGTCATACTTTCTGAAAGATATTGAAACATCAAGTTCTTCCTTGCTACTTCATCCCATGTAATTTTCAATCCACCTCTAGCTTACCTCTACCCCTAGCCCCTTTCATTCTTTCTACATATATCAAATCACTCCTTCATACCAGTGCATCCTTTGGCCTACATTGTATATGTCCAAACTATCTAAGTCGTCCTTCTCTCAATTTATCCTCAATTGATGCTACCTCCATCTTTTTATTTATGACTTCATTTCTTATTCTATCTTCTCCTATACTACCACAAATTTTCACTCATCTTAACATTCTCATTTCGCCCATACTTGTACGCATGTTGTTTTCCATTGTTTAATATTCTATTCCATAAAGTATAGTTGGTCGTATGGCTGTCTTATAATTTTTTCCTTAGACTTGGCAGTATCCTACATCACATTGTATCCCAATTACACTTCTTCATCTTATCCAACCTTCTTTAACGTTATGGATAACATCCTTTTCAAATATCCATTTCATATGAATAGTCGATCCTAAATACCAAAAATGATCATTCTTAGAAACTTCATAATCTATAATTTCCACTCTAACTTTGTTTCTATTTCTAATTTTACTCAAACTTCATTCCATGTATCATGTCATGGTCCTATTTAACCTAGAAGCTTTGGATTCTAATGCATTTATCCACAATTCCAATAATTTAGAAATTTTAGTTTCCATAGAGATTTAACCAATTCATGTTCACAAACATCCTATGAATCTGAACCAGTTAAATCTCTATGGAAAATAAAATTTCTAATTTGTTATTACTGCAGTGCAAATTCAGACATATCCACATCCAACCTTTCAAATGAGCAAGCATAGGTACCAGACCCGGAGTATAGTGCTCCTACATCCCAGTCCTTGCTAATAGTGTGCAATACATGAGAATTTTTCTTTTGGGAACTTCAAAAGCAAATACTCATATAGAGGAAAGTCAAAGAACATTCTAAGCTAAAAGGAGAAAATTAAAATTACAAACAGAAGTAGACAATTACTACCATGCAATTTTATCATTAAAAGCAAATAAAAAAAATTTAAATGAATCTTGCCAACCATAGTGACAAAGTTAGAGGCATCACCAGTACTTTTAAGTTCCAGTTAGCAGAAATTGTGAGAGAAATCACCTTGAGACAAGGGTGGTGAAGGAGAAATAAAAGGTGGTGGCGGAGGTAATGGAGGAGCGCCAGGACAAGCTTTTGTTGTACCCGGACCACATAATAGAGGATTGTTAGCAAAACTGCAGATTTATGTGTATAAAGTCAGCACCAATACCACCAAACAAAGCAAGATGACACCTGACTATCTGTAAAAATTATCAGCCAAAAACCTGATGGGGGTGAATAGAGAAAAGGATCCAGTTGATGGAACTTCTCCCGATAAGTTGTTGTTTGACAAATCCCTGCATGTTCATAAACATAATATAGTCATGCCATGCAATGAAAGTTGTTAGGAGACATTAGATAAAATAGGATAAACTATTGCATGTGGAAAGAGCAGGACAACTTACAGAACTTGGAGTGCCGTAATATTGGTTAAAGATGGAGGAATTGGGCCTGATAAGCTATTGTTGTTAAGCCGGCTATCCTTCGACATAAATTTGAAGACATCAGAAAAACTTGAAGTCTTAAACCATAAACAAATATATATTCCAAAAAATAAATAAATATCAATTAATTGAAAGGAAATTCCATGTCTTCTCCCCTCCATTTTTTTTGTTATTCTAAAATAATAAGCAGCAAGTCCCATCTCATATATAAGAATCAGTTTTACAGATCAAAGTCCAGTCAAAGTTCAAGGAGATCACACAACCACCTGGAGACCTAGCAAAATTCTCTATCAATCGTTGTTAACTCCTGTGTAAGGCAGTTTTGGCCAAGAAAGGACCTACGGTGAAACCTACAAGGCCCACTGGCAGAATAAGAAACCTAACATATTTTTTGAACTTTATCATATTTCATCTTTATCAGTATCAATAACATCCACATAAGGCTTACATACATCAGTAGCTATCATAGAGGAATTCTCAACGCACACTCACACACGCACACACGCATGCATGCAAACATGCACATGCAAATGCACATGTACATGCAGATGTAGACAGGCACAGGCACATGCACAGAACAATGCATTACAAAGAATCAAGATATGCAGGGATAAGTTCAGCATGCAATGAAATAGACCATTCTAAATATTGCTCCCATTTTACAATATCACTCCTCCCACTAAACAGAGTGCAGGCCTTGGTGCAATGATAAAGTTGCTCTTCCATGATCTAGGTGTCATGGGTTCAAAACACAACAACAACCTTTGCATGTGAAGATAAGGCCGCACACATCTGACCCTCCCTAGACCCCATAATAGTAGAAGCCTCATTCAGCAGGACGCCCCGCTCCTGCCACTAAATGTTCTTTAATTTCTACAACCATCAGTGGCATGCTCCATAAAAATAAAATTTGGAATCATCATATATTTCAATTTCTGCTTACTTTTTTCTGTCTTTACTCATTCTGTTGGTTCATCCATGACCCCTGCATGCAAAGCTGCATCAATGGATATGTAGGTGCATTTTGAACAGTATGGTTAGTCCCATTATCAAGTTGGTTTAACATTGGAGGGTATGAAAAATGGAGGATTTCCAGCTTCTTTGTAGCCAAAGGGGAAGGGCAGTGTATTTTCAAAGCATATTGATGTCATCTTCCCTGTACGAGTCTGAGACCTGACTACTGCATATCATTTTTTAAGTTTAAAAGTGGCAAGGATATACAGGGTGTACATGATGAGAGAAATTAACTTTTGAGATTCCTTTGCCTAGTTCGATCAAAGCAAGATTACTGTCAAAGTGAAAAAAAAAAGGTCAATGTATCCAAAACTGAAGTGCAATCAAGCATGCTAAAACACTCATGAACCCTAATTATGAAAATGCAGCAAGTTTTGAAAATCAACAAACAACAGCCCCATAATGTGGAATATAATAATTGGAGTTCAACAAAGAAACCCCAGAACTACAAATATCTAGTAAAATACTACTTAGCAACTTTGAGGCAACAATAGCGATTGTTTTTCCCACCATGACACTCCTACGCCAATTTATATAGAACTTATCGGCTTCAAAGAAGAATCACATAAAATGTAATGCTCCAATGAACAGCCAACAGTGGAATTAAGATTACCATCACTTGGCTTTACAGACCATATCTCCTGATTATCTAATCTAAAAAGAAAATCTACATACAGCACAAGCAGGAAATAAGTCATACTAAACTAACAATGCTTAAATATCCAAATATAAGCCAAACGAAATTGTCACCAACAAGATTTATATATTATTGTCATCAGATCAGTATCCCATAAGACAAACACATAAGCCAGCATTAAGCACAAAAACAAGTAGAATAAAATCCATATATATAATGTAGAGGAGTGTTCATACAGGAAACGCAGTTTTGTTAGCTTTCCCAGTGAGTCGGGTATTCCACCGGTGAAATTGTTCAAGTACAGATCCAAGCTCACCAAATTTGTCAGATTTCCAAGGTCACTAGGAATTGTCCCACTTATATTGTTACTGTATAGTTCCCTGTTATGAAAAGTTAAATCAAGTTGAAATCAGAATCAAAAGTACTAGAAAGTTTCACGATAATTACCAATGATTAGGCGAACATAAAGAGACATCTTAATTAGAAAGCATGAACCAACTTAAAGGCACATGTTTACAGATCAATTTCTTGTACACAAAGCAATAAATACAAATGAAAAGGTTGCACCAATAATAAGGGATGCTACTATGCTGGTTGGTCAATCTAGTCTATCTCAGTTTTTGATCTCCATGGTTAACAATCTAGAAACTAAATTAGATGAGAAAAAACAGCCAAATCCCAAGACAGAGTTGACGTAAATCCTATTACACCCACTCCTATTTCTTTTGATCCTAATGAACTAAATTTTAACATCTTTTAAAGTTAAAGCTGTTAAATTTTCTTTTTCAACATTACTTGAAAAATCTGGAGCTTTGATGGGGAATGAAAATAAAATATGACTGGAAAGCTGTTGACCCCATGATTGATTTTGATGATCGTCAAACTTTGAGTGTTTAAGTATTTAACCATGTGTTTCAAGAATGGATGTAGGTCTTTTCAGGTATTCAAGTTAAAATTATAATTTTATCAAGTTAGAGATCAAGAAATATGACAAAAGGCAAAATCGTAATTTTACAAAATTAGAGAAAATATATTTTAGAAGCCTCAAGAGCAAGCTTAAAAAATTTCTGATCTTTTGGAGACAGTCCCATGATTTTTGGATGCATAAATTGGAAGAAAATCAAGTTTTAGCAAAAGGATCAATCCAAAGGACGATCCCTAGGTCATCCCCTTTCGAAATGGGCTGTTCGGCATGCATGGCATGCAATCTGAGCTGACCCAGTCTGAAACTGAGCCAACCTAGTCTCAATGAAAGCAAAAGACAGAAAGTGCAAAAAGCCAGTTTTTCAGGACCCAGAAAACTGAGCCGACCCAACTATAAACTGAGACAACCCAGTCAAAAACTGAACCGACCCGATGATCGTAACGGCTAGTTTTCTGTAGCTTTTTCTAACGGCCATTGTTCCACTCCAACGACTATTTCAAGGCTTCCAACAGCTAGAACTGATCCAGCCATCACAAAGAGTATAAAAGGCTAGAACAATATTTGGAAAGTAAAATTAAGTGGATTGAAAGTAAAAATCATTAAAATTGTGAGGTTCATTAAATATCTAAAGAAAAAGAGAGAAAAGAGAGAAACTTGTGTATCAAATTCAGAGAGCTTCCAAGTGTGATCATTCTCATTCATTCAAGCTTCCTCTCAGCCTTCAAAGGAGAGAATACAAAGCTTCAAGAGCAATCTTTCAGCCTCTCCATCAAACTTCAAAAAGAGTTTTTTTTTTGTTTTTGTGCTGAATTTTATACTTTATTTTATTTTTTTACAAATTTCTTTGAAAAAAAGAAACTTGAGAATTAGGCCCGTCCAAGTCCAAAATTGGACTGTATGGATTTTGGTTGGTGAGCCCATAAAACTAACTGGATTGATAGTGAACTCAGAAAAACTACCAATATAGGATTGTGGTTGGTAAGCTCGGCAAAACCAACTGGGTTTGTTTGTGATCCCGGGTCAAAATAAATATACTATAATCTAGAGATTATAATGAAATTTTCAAGAGGATAGCTTGGGGAGTGGACGTAGGTGCAGGATTGCACCGAACCACTATAAAATCTTTGTTTGTTTTGTGATTTTTTTGCTTTCCTTGCTTTCTTTATTTGCTTTACATAATTATATTATTTAGTTGCTTTTAATTCCGCTGCTACACATTGCTCATTCACCATAAGTATTCAAGTTTCTCTTAATTAAAAGCACATATTTGTTTTAGAATATAATTTGGCCAAAAAATTTAAAAGAACCCAATTCACCCCCTCTCTTGGGTAGCCATCCTTGGGTAACAATTGGTATCAGAGCGGATGCTCTGATTTTTTCTTTTATTCTAAAGTTAAAGATTTTATGACTGACCCATTTAGTTTCTAGTTTAATGAAGGCCATTCCATAGATAGACCCCAATTATTAAATGGATCAAATTATATATATTGGAAAGCCAGAATGAAAATCTTCATACAATCACATGACTATGATTTATGAAAAATTATAATCAATGGCCCACACACATCCAATGCATTGATTAGTGATGAAGAAATAATCCAATTAAATGCTAAGACTTTAAATATGCTTTATTGTTCATTAGATATAAATGAATTCGATCTAATTTTTTCTTACATTTCAGCAAAAGAAGTTTGGGAGATTAGAAACAACTTATGGAAGAGAAAGTCAAAAAGAAACATCAAGCTCTCATGAAGAGAATATAGCTCACCCCAACATATGCCTCATGGCTCATGCAAATGGAAAGAAAAAGAAGAAAAAGAAACAAAGAAAAAAGAAAGCATCAATTAAGAGGGAGCAAAGCAAGAAAAACAAAATTGAGAAAGAAGAAGAAAATGCTATAAATCTTTGCCTCATGGCTAATGAAGATGAGGTAAATTCAGAAAATTCTTCCCAATTTACATTCGATGAATTATATGAAACCTTCAATGATCTAATGGATGAATATAAAAAGTTAAAACTAAAAAATAAGAAGCTTAAAAGTTCAAATATATCTTTATTTGAAAAAAAGAATAAGATTTTGATGGAAAAAGATAACCTTTTGAATGAAAAGAAAATATTGGATGAAGAAAAGAATATGTTTGTAATTGAAAAGAATGAATTATTGAAGGAAAGAAAATCTTTGATTGAAGAAAATAAAAAATTATCAAAATCTAAAAAATTCTTAGTTGAAGAAAAAGAAAAGCTCTTGAAATCTGAAAAATCTCTTTTGGAAGAAAATGCAAAACTAAGAAAAGAGATTGAAAATTTAAAATCCATGCTTGAAAAGTTTACACTTGGATCACAAAAGCTTCAAGCAATATTGAACAATCAAAAAGTTGTTTTCAATAAAGCGGGAACTGGCTATAATCCTTTAAGAAAACAGAAATTTATCAATAATATGTTCACTAGAGCTTCACATAAAAATCATTCTATAGTTTGCTTCAAATGCAACCAAGTTGGCTACAAAATTTTAAATTGTAATATTAAAAGAATTGGCCAAACTTTAATCAAACAAATTTGGATTCCAAAAAGAACCAAATGCTCTAACCTTCATGGACCCAAGATGACTTGGGTACCAAAAATTATGAAGTAATTTTTGCAGGTATGCCAAGCATCCAATGAAATGAAAGAAGCAAATTCTTAAGGAATGGATGCTTAGGACTCAAAATGGATGGATGATGATACTTGGTAAAAGCTAAACTTATTTTAACATCTCACCATCAATGATTATTAAAATTATTTTACTGAATTTATTGATAATATGATTCCTTGCCTTGAATATTTTGTGTATCGCCAAAAATTATTATAATTAATAGATTTTGATGACTTCTCAATGCTTGCAATGATCTTACACTATAGCTTAATTTAACTTCAAAATCAATACAATTCTCTTTATGTATCATCTTAATTGATTAAGCATAAAATTTTCACTCTAAATTTAGCATGTTAGATTGATTTTGATGATTTTATCATTGCTTAAAATGATCATACTTTTGAATAGAAAGTTTGATTTATTGAATATATTGACTTTAATGATTTGCTAATATGTATGCATATGATAATTCTTTTCATGCTTTGATAAGTAGCAATAACTCGAATATTTTGATTTTTAAATTAATATGCTCTCCTCTATATATCATGTTATGAATGAAATATTTTTATCTTAAAAATTCAGGATGATATTTTAAGTGATCCCATATCAATTTTATAATTGATGAATTTTAATTAAAAGATGATTAATGGGGCATGAATGTTTTAATTGCTAAACCCATAAGAGAAACAAACTTTTGGCATTCCCTACAAGATGCTAAATTATCAAATTTTTTCTAAAATTTTGCATGGAACAAGTACTTGAAGATAAGACATTCAATTATCAAAATTAAGTGCTTGATGTGTTAATTTGCATTGCATCTTAATTTTATCTTAAGGATTTAAAAATCTCCTAGTTAAACATAACTCTTAGAGCCCTTATTTAGTTTTTTTTCTTGATATTGATCCTATTTAATTTGATTAATGGAACCTTCCCCAAATTGATCTATTTGAATCAATTTATCTTTATCAATTCAAAACTAAAATTTCTTAAGAAAATGAAAGATTGAATATTAAAGTGCATATTATACTTAATTTCATGGTTAAATCTTTTGAAAAACTCTGTTCCTCTTAAAGATTAAAAGTATATATTTAAAAATATGATTAAAAGATCATATTCATTCAAAAAGGGAAAGAGTCTTTAATATTTAAATTTAAGCTAATTTTTGAAAAGAAAGAAATATTCATTCAAAAGGGGAGATGATTTTTTTGATTTGACTTTATGAATTTGATACATCTTTCAATTTAATGTCTTGATGTTGAATTTGATGATTTTTCCAGTTCTTTTCCACGAGCTTTTTGATGTTGTCAAAAAGAGGGAGAGGTATATTGAGTATATGCTTAAAGAATTAATACTTAAGAAACTCAATGAATTTCATGCTTGGAAACTTAATACTCATTGATTTGAATTGAAATATTATTTTAAAATGAATATATAAATTATGTGAAACATTAATTGGAGCTTTCATGAAGTGTGCATTTATGTTTATGTATATTATCACTTCATGACTTTATACTAGCCAATTTATTGAAATATATTAAATTATATTTCAATGCATATACTCAAAGTTTTGCCATCATCAAAAAAGAAAAGATTGTTGACTCCATGATTGATTTTGATGATCATCAAACTTTGAATGTTTAAGTATTTAACCATGTGTTTCAAGAATGGATGTAGGTCTTTTCAGATATTTAAGTTAAAATTATAATTTTATCAAATTGAAGACCAAGAAAAAGTGACAAAGGGCAAAATCGTAATTTTATAAAGTTGGAGAAAATCTATTTCGAAAGCCTCAAGAATAAGCTTAGAAGATTTCTGAGCTTTTGGAGACAGTCCCATGATTTTTGGATGCATAAATGAGAAGAAAATCAAGTTTTAGCAAAAGAATCAACCCAAGGAACAACTCCTAGGTTATTCCCTTTCGAAATGAGCTGTTCGGCATGCATGGCATGCAATCTGCGCCGACCCAATCTAAGACTGAGCTGACCTAGTCTCAGTGGAAGCAAAAGATAGAAAGTGCAGAAAGCCAGTTTTTTAAAACCCAGGGAACTGAGCCGATCCAGCTATAAACTGAACCGACCCAGTGATCGTAACGACTAGTTTTCTACAGCTTTTTCTAACGGCCATTTCTCCACTCCAACGGCTATTTCAAGGCTTCCAACGGCTAGAACTGATCCTCCAACCATTACAAAAAGTATAAAAGGCTAGAGAAATATTTGGAAAGTAAGATTAAATGGATTAGAAGTTGAAATCATTAAAATTGTGAGGTTCATTGAATATCTAAAGAAAAAGAGAAAAAAAGAAGACCTTGTGCATCAAATTCAGAAAGCTTCCAAATGTGATCATCCTCATTCATTCAAGCTTCCTCTCAGCCTTCAAAGGAGAGAATACAAAGCTTCAAGAGCCATCTTTCAGCCTCTCCATCAAACTTCAAAAAGAGTTCTTTTTCCTTTTGTTTTTATGCTGAATTTTATACTTGTATTTTTGTTTCTTTACAAGTTTCTTTGGGGGAAAGAAACTTGAAAATTAAGCCCGTCCAAGCCCGAAATTGGACTGTATAGATTTTGCTTGGTGAGCCCGTAAAACCAATTGGATTGATAGTGAACCCGAAAAAACTATCAGTATAGGATTGTGGTTGGTGAGCCCGGCAAAACCAACTGGATTTGTTTGTGATCCCGGATCAAAACAAACACTATAATCTAGGGATTATAGTAGAATTCCCAAGGGGATAGCTTAGGAAGTGGATATAGGTGCGGGATTGCACCGAACCACTATAAAATCTGTGTTTTATTTTGTGGTTTTGCTTTCTTTGCTTTCTTTATTTGCTTTACATAATTGCATTATTTAGTTGCTTTTAATTCTGCTGCTATACATTGCTCGTTCATCATAAGCATTCAAGTTTCTCTTAATTAGAAGCACATATTTGTTTTAAAGTATAATTTGGCCAAAATTCTAAAAAAACCCAGTTCACCCCCCCCCCTCTTGGATAGCCATCCTTAGGCAACAAAAGCCTAAAATGTGATTTAGATTTAAAGCAAGATTAGGCACCTGTTTGGATGCCTGGACCAGCTATCCAGGGACAACTCCCCCAGAAATGGATTTTTTGGGGAGCACACCCCAGCCATGGTTGAGAAAAATAGCGGAGTTGGAAACCTTGCAGATCATATAATCCCAATTCTATTGAAGAAATTGCATTCCTTCCAAGTGGTGATTTCCAGTATCCCAATTTTTTAGGTATTCTATGGGCCCAAGATTCCCTAATCAGAAAATTCTCTTCCCAAACTAAAACCCCTACGAACCTATTCCCACCCACCACCATAAATGGTATATTCAGCAGATAATTCACCCGGGCCCTAGGCATTGGCATAATCTTTCCAAAGAAAAGATTTCAGTTTAAAGCAAATCAATATATCCAGAAAGAGGTTAATCAGCAAAATAAGATTTGCATTGTCATTGCTGACAGTATAGACATCTGAGAATATTGTTCCAGCTAAAGCTGAAGAACATTTAGCCTGAAGATATAGCTCCACTTTAATTCTCTTGGTTAAACTATTACGAGTAAATTATCATGAGGTGCTAATGCCTGCCTCTCTCTCCATGAAGGAAAAAACAGATCAAGTGAAAGATGATGTTGTCCCCATGAGAATTACACAAATTCTCTAACAACCATAGTGGTCCTTTTCTTCCATGAGAATTACACAAATTCTCCTAGAAAGCCCATGGTTTCTTTCCCCCCATAATTGCAAGCCAACGCTACATTACCTTTTACACTGAGGATAAAGATATATGCGTGCACCAATAAGACAGGACAATAGCAACTTAGCAAGTTTAATTTTAGTATAATTCAAAAGACTTGCATGTGAGAACATTCAAAAGATTTACGTGTGAGAACATTCAAAAGCTTTACATGTGAAAGAGTTCTCTTGGCACACTTACATTATAGGAACAAAACTTGTTGAAATTTAGAACAAAATCTATTTAGAAGGGATCTAATATTGGATGAAATCAAGGGTCCATTAAAATAGGCAAGAGTCAAATGCATTCTAAATGCAGCTATGTAGGCATCTCAATGGACCAAGGCATATGATTAAAACAGAAAGGTCATCCTAAGTACCAAACTAAACCAAAATCTCAATTTCTCAAGGTCAAAAATAGGTTAAAAGATTGACAAAAAATACAAGGCCAAAAATATTCCAGTTTAGGATATTTTTACTGTAAGCATATAGTTAATTAAGTTTTCATTAATAAAAAAAAAATCCTCAAAACAAACTAATTGTCTAGACAACAAGTCTTGGGGTTTAAATAGTTTTCATTAATAAAAAAAATTCCACAAGACAAACTAATGGTCTAGACAATAAGTCTTGTGGTTTATTTATTTATTTAATTGTATAAAAACTGCCAAGAGAATGCTTGTAGACAGATATTGTGACTTTAATATGAATGTTGGAGCAATCTTTTTTTTTACTTTTCTTATGGTGGACTCCACATATTCCTCTCTTCTTCTTTTCCCTTTTGTAAATCTTCAACTCGTTCCTGAATTTCACCAGTATGCTCTTGGCATCTAACATTGCATCATAATTGAAAATAAAGTAATGGAAAACTGATGAAATGGTTGGTAACATAAATGAAAATCTCATGAGCAATGCTGTTAAGATTGGATTCATATCATAAATCATAAGGGGCGTCAAATCAAATAGTATTGTGGATCAGATTGCAAATGGTAAGATCCTTATCAATTTCTTTTAAGCATAAAGAATGGGGTTGAAACAACATGAAGGTAAGAAACATAATTAAACTGTGACTTGAATGAACAAGAAGTAAGATGCCATCATACAAGGACATCAAAAGTTCACTTCTCAACAACCATGAGACTATAAATATCATGTCCAGGAAACAAACAGTATGTTTACATAATAGGTATAGTTTTATTTCATGATCTATGTCAACAAAATTCAATTTAAGTTATCGATCCAAAAAAACGTACATAGACATAGGCTCCTTAGCTTAAATTCTCCTCTGAGGTAAGAGATTGTAGAAGGAATAAAATTTTTAAGAATGGTAGAAGAGATAAATCTAGGTCTTGGCTCCAAAACAACAAAACTATTTTCCTTTACCCTTAAAAGTCAAAAATTTAAAGGAGACTGCTGATTTTATATTTTGGAATATCAAAGAAAAGCAGATCACTATGAAAGCCAAAGAAATCAATTGATCTTAAAAGATGGATATACTAATAGCTTTGGTTTGTTAAAACATGACCTACATTTGGACTTATGATCCATAGGGATTCTAATTTAGGGATCCAATCCAGATTGATCATGCAATCTGAGTCATGGGCCATAAGATCTTGACAACGACGTTTAAGAGGCTTCAGGAGAACTCTCTAACTCTTTGTTGAAGGATGTAGGAAGAGGAAGGGAAGACCAAAGCTAACATGGAAGGAAACGGGAAAGAATTTGGAAATACCTGTAGCAACAACAATGGTAGCTGTTGATAGAAAAGATGAGCAAATGAGAATTCCGATGCTGTGAAAAGTCATCTCAAGCATGCCTGAGGCATACGGTGCAACAAGGCCTAACCTCAACAATTTGGGTCCCACCAGGCAACCCCCTTCAGTGAGGCACCCTAAAGGTGCTCAACATGTTTGCTTCCATGTGAGGCCCCGGTGCACCTCTGGAGAGGGCATTCATCCTACTATAACCCAAAGCCCTATGCTACAGATCAAGCAAAGATGAGGCACTAAGAGAAAAAAGAGATGGAAAACAAAATAAAAGAATTCCTATAGCTAGGTGAATCATGAATTAACTGTTCCCTATTCATCTTCTTCTCTTAGTTGTTTTTGGGTGAAATAGAGAACTTGCCGTCCCTATTTTTCTTCTTCTTCTCCCTCGGGGAATACATGGTTCACCATCTGTATCTTCTTATTGCCAAGGGAAATAAGGGACTCAAAATCCCTTCTTTCTTGTTAGTGGAAGAATGAATTCATACGCCTCACTTTGCGTGTTGTGCCTAGGCTTCAAAAGGCCTTGGCACCTCAATGTGCCTTAAACCTCTGATTTAGAGGATCCATAAAATGCCATCCCCTAACCATGAGACAAGACATGATGATTAAGGTTATATTGTACTTATTTATATACACAAGTTACTCTGATTTATATTCTAAGTAATTAATTAACGTGACTATGGTAGTTTAGGTGTAATAAAACCTTAGATCTTTCATAGCAAGTTATAACAGGACTTCTTGAAATCATGGAATACATTTAGGCACACTAGAGATCTACAATTGTGACATAAATTATCTTGTGCATTTGTTCACAGCGAAAAAAGGTTGCATAATACATTTGTTTGGTTGTAGGACTAGAGATTAGCCACAATACTATTAAGAAATATATATAGTTATCGTATTACTGGTTCAGAAATGTCCATTAGTTGTTATACAATGTGGCAATTGTGCCGGCAATAAGTGAGGTTGGTAATATTATTTGAATGTTGTTACATGCAAGAACTTGATTTATAACCTTTTTGATAATTGCTCACTATAAGAAAAGGTTGGAAAGTAAAGGTTAAACTCAGACATTTGTTAAAAGATTATTGTTGTTTTTAAAATAAATTATTACAAAATTATATTTAAAAAAATTCAATTTGCTGAACCTCTTTCTTCAAATGCTTATCTACAACCAACAAAGTAAAATGATCCATTATCTACTACAGTACAACACTTACAAATATTGCAAGTTTTTCAGAAGACCAAGTTGAGGGACCAATGTACCAGATAACTGTGCATTTCCAAGATCACTGAAAAAAAAAAAGGTTACTTACATAAAACCACACCAAGCAATGATAATCAAGTTATGTAATGGTATGAATTATGTGCAGAGAGATACCCACTTACACTCTAATAACACTATTGTCATTATTACAAGTAACATGGAACCACGTGCATGGATTGACCAGAGTTGGATCCCAACTCTGCAACACATTATTTGGATCATTTAGGTTGGTCTTCAAATCATGCAATGCATCACCTGTTGGTATAGGAATGTTTAACCATGAGGATTTGACAAAAAGCATAACATATTGTAGAAAGATTACATCAAAAGGTGTTGCACAAAAATTAAATGGCAGGAAACTTCAATAGATTTTGTTTTTTCCTTGAAAAAAAAAAAAGAAATGCAAGTTTATTGGAGATATTATGTTACGGATGATAATTGAATGCAGAATGACTAAGCAAGCAAATGGGCAGCAACATAATTGAAATGGTTAACAAGCACCGCCAATGGCTATCAACCAAAGTGTTGCATGTTAAAGCCTTCAGGAATATATTACCAAACCATTACAAAGATGACATTATTCAAAATATAACCATGCAATAGCCATGATGTAAAAGCAATATTTATATTGCTATGTTTGCCACTGGCAGCTCATTTATTTTACAAAACTTCTACTTGAGGTTATAACTTTCTCATGTTAAAATCAAGTATCTAACAATTTTTCCCTGATATTAAGTTACAGTTCAGTTGCATACATGGGCCCTCATAAGTCATAAATGGGGTTCCTAGTATATCAACCCATTTGATGTATGGAACTGTTCTTCCACCAATGCTTCATCATTTTCTCTTGAAAGATTTCTCAATTTTGTGATAGCTTGGTGTCAGATCCCTTAGATGCTTTCCCACAGCATGCCAAAACTCCTAGATATAAGGGCCATGAATTTACCCTCTTGGTTCCCCCATGGGTCTCAATCCAGGAAATAGGCAGAACAATATTGTGCATGCGTCTGTTACTTCATTTTCTATAACCAATTGATAAGGCATACGATAAAAGATGCTGTGTTTTGCTGTCTCTAGACAAAGGATTTTAATATGGAGGTAGGAACTCATATAAGGCATGATCTGGTATGGTATAATACACAATGTGGGAAGATACCTGATGGTACAAATGAGCAAAAAAATAAAATAGAATAATAAAGATGTACTGAGAAGTACAGGGCTGGTACATTGGGTTATATGCCTAGATATGGTGCAATACAGGGTGATCAAAGCTTGGTTCACCAAATCGAGAAGTACCAGGCCCCCTGTACTGGTCCCTGGCCAGCAAAATATGGCATCACTGGTAAAATATCATGACTAGATCTGGGCTGATACGCTTGAATTGTAGTCCTTGCTCTAGACCTATTATCTCATCTCAAGGTTGAATGTGTATTGTTCTCTACAACCCCACCAAGATGTTTTTTCAAAAACGATATTTATAGTGCTCTCCCACAATTTCCTTTGCATGGAAGTTGTCTTTTCTGATAGCTATAATGTATAGAGAAGCACTAAGATCACCTTATGGTTATCTAAAGTGTATCATTGACAAAAACATCACATGATTGGAACAGATGGTTGGCACATCATTACCCTTTAATCAGTTGGGTTAGGATATTATAATAAATGTGAGAATAACTACTTCTTCAATCATTTGGGTTAGAATATTATAATAGATGTGAATCTTTATTACTAAACCTAGGTTGCAAAGTGACCTTTAGTCAAACATTGGCTCAATATATAAGTCAAGATCATGGAGGGGATTGATGCAACATAATATTGAAAATTAAGCTATCAAATTTTGTTGCCTTCTTAAAGGTATAGCAGGATAGATGCTCAGCTATTTTAAGAACATGACTGCTTATCAGAAAGTGAATGTCTTTTCTTTATGAAAGAATGAGATTTCACAAAATTCACAAAACAGATCCACAATGGTCAGGAGAAAGCTCCATTCTTATGGCTATGGTTCATTTGGAGTGCTTCTCTTCCTCGTTGACTCAATTTTCTCTTTTATTCCTACCTATCTATGGTCCTTGTCTTACAACTTTAACTCGATTACTTTTCAGCCCTGCTACAACAAGACTTGAATCACATGTTTATTGGAGGTCCACAAAATGCTATCTGCTTCAGAAGCTGTGTAACAAGATTTTCAGAGGTCAGGCACGGTCAGTCTCATCCTGCCACATCCCTTCTATTGTATTGATAACTAAAATGATGGATCCAATCAATCAAATGATGCATCTTATATCATCGATTTTCATATCAAACCACTTTTCTCCTGTGCCCCAAAATCATAGCTAACTTCACACTAATGCCATGGTACCATTACTGAAAATTTAAAGACCACATGTAGGTCTACTAGCAGAAATATTACTAGATCTAGTAAGCTACGTAATTCTATAGGTTACATACCATCAGTTGATTTCTACTAGGATAATAAAAGGAGAATATGCATATCTGAATACAAAATGTTACTAACTAGCTTAGGTAAACGTGGAGACATTGTGCAAAGGATCCCACCCTTGACTTCCAGAGAAACTAACTCAACCTTGGACCTAACACCCTATAGGCTAACGCCTCTTGTTATGCTAGCAAAAGTACAAGCGTCAAGTCATTGGAGTGGGAGTGTAATTGAGGAAGTTATGTGGCCCCACTACCTAAGCATAACTAGCTGAACAACGACATCATCAGATAGAAAAGGAAGGTCCATCTTGTACAGAAACAGAACCTGCTTTAACTCAAGAACTTAATGATATGAGCTTTCTTTGACTCTAAAATACGAAAAGAACGAAGTCATCTATTGCAGGGTTGAGCCTGCATCTCATTACAGGTAACAAATTTGAGATCATCAGTATATCTGGAGCCAAATCAATGCTATCAAACTCCGATTGGGTGACTAAAATCCACACCAGATTCTGATAACACTAACATCCAAAGTGATTTCTTAGGAAAGTAATGGAAACACTAACATCGTTGACTATAGAATATTCATGATAATAGCAATCACTTCAACTCTTCCAAACTAAATCCACACATAACAGACTGTATAACCTGAAAGATGAAATGTGTCCATAAACCATTAAAAGTAATAGATGTTGTGAACTCTAGATATCCAATACCGAGCTAATAGTGTCCCTTCCCTGTTTTAGAAGACTTGTTTATGCACACCAGGGTCAAAACTTCGAAGCACAAGCAACTCAATTGAAGCACTTAACAAGCTATCAAGGAAAAGGAATACTAGAGAAAGATCGCACTGCTCTTCGCACTATAGGCCACGGGACTTGCGGTGAACTAAAAACAGCAACTTTGGCCGGTCTCGGAGCTCGAACCACTTCACCTCTACCACTAAAAACGACCCAGCTAAAGCAAACAAGTAAAATAAAACCTCAGAAGCGACCAAAGCTCTCAGATCATCTGCTGCCCGAGCATTTACGTCAAAGAAACCAACAAGAAGGGAAAAGAGCGGAATCGAGCCGATATAGACCTTAGCATACCTTCCATGTTAGCAAGAACCCTAGCCAGGGGGTGGAAGACCAGGATCAACCAGAGAAACCACGGCGCCATGGCCTCCCGCTCCAGGGCCGCAATTTCTCCAGCCAAATCTCTCAGCTACTCCACCAGTCCACCCCAGATCCGTACGAATTCCGGCAGGAAGAGGTGCCCAACGAGCTCTAACCCCCAAAAAAGCCTCAGAAAAAACTCTAATCCCCGTCCATTCCTCGCAAAAAGACCACCATCCGGATCGGAATGCGAGCCCCAGTGCAGCGGAGGGCAGCGGTACGGCGATTGAAGGCGACCAGTAATAGAGGATTCCAGCGACCTTTGCCGCCGCCCTTGCCCCTTTTCTTCCTCCTTTCCCCTAATACGGATTATTTTTGCTTCTTTCCTTCCCTCTCTTTCTCAAAATCGCTTCTTCTTTTCTTCCCTCTGACGAGAAAAATCGCTGGATATCTTTTAGGTGGCGTTTCTTGTTTTTTTTACTTTTTTAAATAAGGAGGTGGTCTCTGACTGGGGTGAAAGTGGACCGGGTATCAGAAAATATTTACAAACTACCATCATCCAGACCAATCGTTCCGTCGTAATAGCAAAAGTTTTAAAACATAAATAATCCTAGTGACATATTATTAAATTAATTTTTAAATAATATTTTACTTTTATAACTATGAAATTTAACTATCTCTTCTATATTTATATTTATATCTATACATACAAAAATCCGATAACCGTGTCCATTTAACTATTTATGTCATGAGTATAATATTATTTCTATTTTATTGAACACAAATCTAAATCAATTTCTACTTCAATGTGCACCTAAACTAAGTCAAAAAGAAGGGGCTGCCATTTTTTTTCTCCTTCTAGATAAGACATAAAGTGTTGTCATGTTTTTTAAATTCAGATAAACATGATGCATTCCGTATATAATTCCATATGGACAATAGTAATTAAAATATTGTAGTTTAGTAAAGTATGATGCATGCAAGAAATGTATTAACGTGTATAATTATCTCTGGGATTGGTATCCTATCATAGCTAAGATTTGAGTTTTTTTAAGTAATTTAGATTTTCGATGCAAGTAGAGAGAGAACTAATATAATGATGTACTTTATTCCAATCATGAAGCAAGTCTCAAGATAACTGAAAGTCTAGTTTTCCTTTTTCTATGAGGTTATGTTGGTGCATTAAACATCTCTCAGTTAGTTATCAGATTTTGTTGTCAGTACTAGAAAATACCTCTTCCCCTTTAAGTGAAAGAGAAAAGAGATAATATAGTACTTGCTGTGTCTTTTTTTGAAAAAAAACTTATACTCCTTTAACATAACAGCAAGTATATGTCAACAATCAAAAAAAAGGGCTACCAGGAATTTTAGACTTTTTTAGTTTAATGAAATAAATCATGTGTATAAGTGAGCGTGTGAGAGAGAGAGAGAGAGAGTACCTATATATTTTGATCGATCATTGAATATGTTACAAATGACACAAATTCAATTATACATAGTAATTTTCTTAGACACATCACACATGCTCATGCACCTAAAGAATCAAATGCATGGCTGTACGCTCATCCATCATTCACTCTGCCTCAACATTTGCATATTGCTGCATATCCAATAGTAAGGTCCCAAAGCATGTATCAGGTGATAACTGGTTGATAAAAACTTCCAAACTAAATTTGCTTGATAGAGAGGATACATTTGGTTTGAGAAGCAAGTTAAAGGAAATTGGAACTTCAAAATTTTTTTTATTTTTTAGAAAAAAATTCGTTGAGGCTAAAATTAGTTAATATCATTGTTGCAATTAAAAGCTTGTAGTTTGGATGGATCGGTCTTCACTTCTGCATATATGAGATATTGTCCATTTCGATCTTTGGTATTATGATATGAGATATCACGGTATAAGTTAGAATTTTTATTGATTCACAATCAATATGGGACAATGATGTTCTTCTATCTATACTACAATATAAATTCTTGGTTGAGAGGAATGGATCGATTTCCACTACGGATGAAAATGGTATGAATATTATTTGTCTGGATCTATTTTCATATACGAATCAATTCGGATATGGATAGAAATTTGAGAATCCGACTAATATCTACATTCATATCTATATTCATAAAAAAAAATAGATATAGATATGAATAGACAAGTATTTAATCCATATCTAAATATCTGAATCTATATGTAACTCTATATAATTTTATATAGTATGTATTAATTTTTAAAAAAAATATAGAATCATATAAATATATTATTAACTTGATTTATCATTTATATAGTAATATTTTTTATTTTGTAGTCATAAAATTTAATTATCTAAATTATATTAATAATTATATCTATACTTTTAGTATCCGAATTATATTCGTATCCATTTAAAATAAATATGGATATAAATTTTTACATCTAAATAATATTCATATTCGTATTTATATTCGTCAAATAAAATAAATATGGATATAGATATGCTGATATCCGATCCATATCCAATCTAGTTTCAGTTCTAATTTCTACTTTCTTAATATATTTTCTATTTCGATTTCTGACACTATAATATGAGGTTTTACGGTTTTGCTTTTTAAAAGATATTTTACATGGAAAAGAGGATGAAGATCTTATCCCATATAAAGTAAAATTTTTTTAAACTCATAATCAATATGAGACTAACAATACTTTCTCATTTGTATCATAATAATTATAATAATAATAATTTAAAAAAATGGTTGACTAACTCGATCTGCTATTAGATGGTATAAATTATTCTGTTCCATTAGCTGAAAATTGAAATGTAGATTTTTTTTTGGTAGAGGAATATAGATCTCTTTTCAATGAAACAAAAGATAAGTGTTTTGAGATTAGGGCGGGAATGGACAAAACACATCGAAATCACAAAGGTGAATAACGTGGATGGCCCCACATAAAAATCCAAAGTTCAACTCTTTTTCAGAGACTTCTCAAAAAATGCTTGACCATAACTCCCATACATGCAGTGCACATCATGGTCATCTGGTAGGCTTTGACTGGCTGTATTGAGGGGATATAATTATAAATCTTCTTTTGTATGACCCGCACGAGCTAAACCGGATAACAGCAATGAGTCGCAATCATCTCCCATCAGATACGAACATCCATCCGCTTACTCGGTTGCGGGTATTAATTTCTTTTATACAACTGGAGTTTGAGCGGTCTCGGATCCCATGCGTCGTGATGAGATTTAGTCGCTGACCGTTTGCAGCGATTGTTGACGTACGTAATAAAATTGGCGGCTCTTGCGTGGGTAAAGAAGAGAAAATTGTATTTTTTTTTTTTTTTTTGGTACCATGGGTAATACCTAGCACCCTCATTTTGGATGCAACAAAATTATATACTCCGAGAGGCAAAAAAAAAAAAAAAGAAAAAGAAAAAGAAAAAGAAAATAATATAACCATTTTAACATTCCTTTTTGTGCATAACGTAGGAATCATGCACCGGCATCGAGCTATGTGCATAATTGTCTCAGATATGACAAGAGATATAACATTGTGCCTTGTCTTTTCATATTTTGTTAGGTAAGGCTAAGATTATACGAGCACTCCGGGATTCGCCTAGTCTTCCAACCGTGACAGTCATCTGGCTTCGCATAGCCCATGCGAACGCATATAAAGACAGATGGAAAAGCGTTTATATCGCCACGGATAGGGACCAGACTAGGTACATGTGCATTGGATCAGAATCCTTAATTTTTTATCAAACGACCCTGCAGATTATACTAGAGTGCACGTTCTCATACGTAGAGTATGATGTAGTTATGGATGACCATCTTTAAGTCATCAATTCAGGTAGTTCATATGTTATTTGATGATTATCAATTTTTTTGTTGATAATTTTTAAATAATATATAGTATTTTACGATACTTTGAATAAAATCCTGATTTGTTGCGCTACCTCAGGTCCTGACAAATTTCCATGCACGGCTGTGCGAGAAGGCTCTGACGCACACATATTGTTGCACTGTGCACCGGTGGCCTGTCTAAGGCGCAGAATGATGCTTAAGTGCAGCATCACTTGGAGCCAGTCGGACAGCCGGTGTGATGCTTTTTCTCGGGGCATATACGGTGAGGCTGTTGATGCCAAGCATCGGAGCGTATCCCAAAGTTCACAAGTGGGCAAGCGCAGAAAACGAGGGCAACTAGTATGGGATGGAAAGCCGGTCTTGCCTCAGGCTGGCAGCTTTTTTTAATTCGTCCCACAAACCCACTGCACCGGATCACTGCCGCCTCTGTTTTTGGGCAGCATGGTGGGGATGCGCTACGGATGGTTACTGGTTATTATAATTTAACGAAAGAGTGATCGGCATGTGAAATGTCCGATTTTTTCTTTTTTAAAAAAATGTGATGATTGGCGGTGATTAAATATGTTATTTATTTAATCTTATATTTTATAGATTTTAATTTACAATGAAATTCGACAGCCAGTTTCTTTATTTGATCGAACTAGAATAAGTTAACGTTGAAATCCAACGCTCAACTCCCACCTTAACCTCTGCAGGCTTATCCTTGAATTTTAGTTGTATTTGTACAGATTTAATTGACGTTTGATCGAATTAAAATAAAAAAAAAAATTATTATCGATGATCTATAAAATAAAATCTCATTCAAAATTAATTATGATGATTTTGATGAAATCCTCCGATGATCAAGTCAGCTCTTCTGATCAACAGAAATGAAATACTCAGATGAGAGCTCGATAGAGTTTCGAAAAGAAGAAGAGAGCTTAGAGTTTTAGAGAGAAAAAAAGCCTCTAAAAAATATATCTGGAGGATCTCTTTTATAGAAAGAGCTTGAATGATGATGATGACCATACCGTCTAGTAGCGGACCGTTCGAGGCCACATGGAATTCATGAGACTTGTTACGGAGAGAGCAGTATTGTCAGACTGGTAGTGGCGACCATGTCGTCTGGTGGAAGCATGCATTCGAAGTTCGACTATAAGAGTAATCCGAAATGAAGTCGGCTCCTATAGGAACCCGATTGTAGGAGCGATTCAAAAGGAGTTCGGCTCCCGGAGGAGTCCGAACTGCAGAAGTGATCCGAAAGGAGTTTGACTCTTGGAGGAGTCCAACTGCAGGAGTGATCCGGAAGGAGTTTGGCTCCTGAAAAAATTCGATTGCAGGAGCGATCTAGAAGGAGTTCGGCTAGGGCTCGATCGCTGAGGAGTTCGGCTGGGGCTCGACCGCTGAGGACCTCAGAGAAAGTTCGGCTACCATAGGAATCCGACTGAGAAAGAAGTTCGAGAGGAGTTCGACCAAAGGAGAAGTTCGAAAGAAGTTCGGCTTCTGCAGGCGTTCGACTAGAGAAGCACTGAGAGAGTTCGACTCTCGTAGGAATCTGATTGGAGCTAGGCCGCTGAGAAGTTCGGTCAGCTGAAGGAATTTGGCTAAGACTCGACCGCTGGGAGTTCGAAAGGGGCTCGACCACTAAGGAGTTCAATCGGCTGAAGGAGTTCGGCTAAGGCTCGTCCGCTGAAGCTCTTTCATGACTACCGATTGCATTAGGCTGAGCATCAGACTGGACTTCAGCAAGAGCGAGGTTTATCCCCAATAATAGTTTTTCCACTTTCGAGTTCGAAACTCAAAGGAAGGGAGTACAGAAAAAATGACTGCCGAAATCCTCTTCAAGGCTCTGTGCCATTTCAGGTTGAAGCTTGGGGGAGATTTTATCTCCAGCCAAAGTTGAAGTTGAGGTTGAGGTTCAGAGAAGATCTCATCTTCAATTGAGGTCCAGGGAGATCTTATCTTTTATTGACGTTGAAGCTTGGGGGAGAGCTTATCTCCTGTAGAAGCTCGGGAGAGATCTTATCTCCTGCAGCTGAGATTAAAGGTTGAGCTCGAGGGAGAACTTATCTCCAGCAGCCGAGGTTGAAGGTTGGGCTCAGGGGAGATCTTAACTTCGACCGAGGTTGAAGCTCGAAGAAGATCTTATCTCCTGCAGTCGAGGTTGGCTCGGTCGCTCGGAAGAGATCTTATCTCTAGCCGAAGTTGACTCGGGCATTTGGGAGAGATCTTATTTCTGACTGAGGTTGAAGCTCAGAAAAGATCTTATCTCCTACAGTCGAGGTTGGCCCGATCGCTCGGGAAATATCTTATCTCTAGCCAAGGTTGAGTCGGGCGCTCGGGAGAGATCTTATTTTTGGTCGAGGTTGAAGTTCGAGGAAGATTTTATCTCCTGGAGCCGAGGTTGAAGCTCAGGGGAGATCTTATCTCCTGCAACCGAGATTGGCCCGGTCGCTCGGAAGAGACCTTATCTCTAGCCGAGGTTGACTCGAGTGCTTGGAGGAGATCTTATCTCTGACCGAGGTTGAAGTTTGGGGGAGATCTTATCTCCTGCAGTTGAGGTTGAAGCTCGGAGGAGATCTTATCTCCTACAGTCGAGGTTGGCCCAGTTGCTCGAAAGAGATCTTATCTCTAGCCGAGGTTGACTTGGGCACTCGGAAGAGATCTTATCTCCGACCGAGGTTGAAGCTCAAAAGAGATTTTATCTCCTACAGTCGAGGTTGAAGCTCGGCGGAGATCTTATCTTCTACAACCGAGGTTGACTCAGGTACTTGGGAGAGATCTTATCTCTGACCGAGGTTGAAGCTCGAGGAAGATCTTATCTCCTGCAGTCGAGGTTGAAGGTTGAGCTCCTTGGGAGAGATCTTATCTCCAGCAGCCGAGGTTTAAGGAGAACTTATCTCCTATTGACGTAGACTTTGGAGCCCGGTCTTCAACTTTGCTCACGTTAGGACTGTTAGATATATATGTCCTAAAAGTCAGAATTGGCTGACACTTGTAATACACTTCTAAGGGCAAAATTATAATTTTGATTATAAATAATAAAATAGATTATTTTCTATCATATATGTATATTTAGTGTCTGTGATACATCCCTTGAGTTAATGGTAATGATAATTCTTATTTTCAAGAGTTGAAAATTTAAGATAAGAATTTTCATTATTAACTCATAAAATGCTCCTGATCGTAGGATCATCATGAGGATGATGATTGATCTGGAAGGTTAGTATATAAGCACTTCTTTGTAGTAGATGAGTCTTGAGTCTATGGTGTAGAGACACTGGGGCAAGAGTATAGGTACTCGTTAGAGAACGAGGGCACTGAGCGTGACCACCTCGAGTAGTCATAAGAAAGTCTACCTTCTCGTCGATGACTGACTCGATGCTGCAGTGGTGTGTCTGGTTCTTTGACCTGAGGTGCATCGGTAGTTCACCTTGAGGGTGTTATAGTTTGACTACACCATGACTCGATCTCCTAGCCATTCGGAATCCTGAGGTGTATGTTGGCTATAGCATGTTCATTGTAGGAATTGGATTGCACCAAGATGGAATCTATCTACCTCGGTGGATGAGGAGCAGCCCTATGATGATCATGAGAATCAAGTCCATAAGCCCATGGCCATGGCAGAGTGTGAAATAATAGAAAGAGTTTCTATTAAGGTTTTCACATTGGACTTGAATCGAATGATTAAATCATATGATAGGAATTAGGGTTTGACGAGTTCACCTTAACCCTAATCTGATCGAGGCTCAAGATAGAAGAACTTAATCACACAAGGTAGCTGCACCGAAGAGGTTCATTTTCAATTTTGATGGGTTGCCACCATATACTGCTAGGTGTCACTGGTGGATTTTGGGAGCAATTAGAATGATTTAGATGATCGATCATTCTAGTTGTCTGAATCAGAAGAGTTCTGATCCATCGAAAAGGAGTTTCGATGATGTCGATGATGAAGATCATGACATATCCCATTACCATATAGAACTGAACCTAACTGGGTCACACAAATAAGGGTTTGGAATCTGGATGATCATCAATTGAGACTAACCAGTTCAATTGATTTGAATGAGATTCAATTAGGTTCAAGAAAATCGTGCTAGCACACGATTGAACCTAACATTCTTCTTTTTCTATCATAAAAAGTTATCTCGACTGAGCCAAATGAGTTTGTGCTCACTCAGAGGTACCTTTACTATGGTCTGACTGGAGGTTGTCCAAGTCAGAAAAGGATTATCTTAATTTATGAGATAAATTTGAGACAA
This sequence comes from Cocos nucifera, assembly GCA_006176705.1. Taxonomy (NCBI): domain Eukaryota; kingdom Viridiplantae; phylum Streptophyta; class Magnoliopsida; order Arecales; family Arecaceae; genus Cocos; species Cocos nucifera. The sequence goes on along the minus strand of QRFJ01000001.1, from coordinate 2,037,671 downwards.
CACCTACCATTTTTCATCACCTACTAATTTTTGTACTTTGACTTGGTCAAATGTTGACCTTTGACCCTTGGACATCTGCCCATGTGTCATGCACTTATTGGAGAGCAGATAGGAGCTTGTCCCCTCTCTGAAAATTGGAAAGAAAGGGGCACACGCCTAGGATGGCATGCGCCCATGGATAGGGATGCTAGAGTCCCATACGGATGGGATTCCAAGTTGCTTGTTGGATTCAAACTAGGTGACCCTCACCTATAAACTTTGACCAATCTTAAGCGCCACCTCTAAGGATGGAATCCAGTGGGTCTCTCATTCCTACCAATCAGATTTAGATCTGATTTCACAATGAAGCAATTGTGATTGGTTGAGGAAGAAGAGGAGTGCATGGATCAGTAGAGTCTATAAATAAGACCCCGTCTGCGCCCAACTTTTAAAGGAGTTTCTTTTAGCCCATGTCCTAAGACTGTCCCTCTCCCTTCTCCATGCCACCATCTGATCCTCTCTCTTCTCTCCATGCCCAAAAAGTTTTGGGTTCTTCAGATTAGGTGCGAGTCAGGCATCAAGAGAAAGGCGATCGAAAAAGGAAGAAGGCTGCACTGCTGCAAAGGACGACTGCTGATCTTCAAAAGGTAGTTTTGAAGATCCTCCAGATCAGATCTAGATCTAATTTTTGGAGAAAATAGAGAAGAAGAGAAGATCTCCAGATCCAGCCCGAGTGGATATCGGTAGAGGCCAGGCACTTGCGTGGCTAGATCCAGAACCTTCCGAGCTGCAAACAGGATCATCAACGGATAATAGGATTACCCAGAATCAAGGTAAAATTAAATTTGAAATTTAATTTAATTTTATTTTATTAATTATCAGATAATAAATTAGATCTTGAAAAATGTTAGATCTGATCTGGATCTGAAGAGAAAAATTTTTGAAATATATCTCTTGATCTGATCAGATCTGAACGAACCTGGATCCGAAAAAATTCAGGATTTTCCTTCAACTGGTATCAGAGCCAAGGTTCTAAAATTTATTTAGATCTAATTTTAAATTTATTTTAATTAAAAAATAATTTTTAGATGTCACATGAGATGTGATCAGATCTAAAATCAAAAAATTAAAAAATTAAAATTAAATTAATTTAGGATCTAAGATTATGAAGATATGCATGACTAGTTCTAGGAATAGAATAGTTTCTATAGTAATAGTCTTGTTTTGATCATAATTTTTATTTGATTAAATCATATTTTTAGATCTATTTATTTACTATTTTTTGATATTATAAATATTATAATAACATCTAAAAAATAGAAAATAAAATAAAATTATTTAATTTTAAATATCATATGAGATATGATTGATGCATGTCTAGACTAGTTGTAGAATAGTTCTACATAATTATCTAGATTAGAATTTATTTTGATTAGATCAATTTAAATCTAATTTTTTAGATTATTATGAGATAATTTAGATCTGAAAATATGCATGATTCGATACATGAGATGTATGCAAAATATGCCATTAATTAGATCTATTTTGTATATGAGATATATGATATAGATCTAATTTATTTTTGTAGATTATTGCATGTTCCTGATTAAGGCATTCCTCTTGGCCGTCCGATCATAAGAATGAAGAAGGGTTTAAAGGCCCTCTCTTCCCATTCGATGGGGTGTTCTTATGATGTGTAGGGGTGCTGCGTGTTCGTCCTTAATCAGAAATTAAAAACTTACTTTCTGCAAAAATCCTAGATCCTGAAATCCCTAGGATTTATTGTGCATATTTTGTTTATGAACCCTAACTTAATTAAGAATTAAGTTTATGGAAATATTAATTAGGTCTAAAATTGAAGAATTTCAGATCTAAGACATATTCATAATACTGGGTTCGGGCTTGGGTAGCTCAATTAGGTCTAAGCGGTTGATCAAACCGAATCAAGAGTTGGTTAGATGGGATCAACAATGCTTAAATTGACCAGCCTAATAGGATTAAGTCTGGGTCAAGATCGAGTCACGATCATCGATCAAGCAAGACCTAATTAGGCTCAGAGGTTAGAGTCTGGATTGTAGGCTAACCCAATTGGTTCTGACTCAATAATTTGGTGTCTAAGGTAAGTTTGGCACATACGACCGACTGGTTTTTTAATTGGAAGCTACTCGACCTGAATGCGTTCTTGTACGAGTTAATGGCATATCTCCTTCCATCCGGTCTCACTTACCTGGCCATATCTGTTGACACAGTTCTGATCTGAGGTGGTCAATAATTCCGAGCTAACCCATGCCACTAGGTTAGTCATAATTGTTATGACTATGTCAAGTCTAGTTTAATGAGACCTGAAATCAATTCTTCCCTAAGAAAAGATTAAGTCTGAGGTCTTCCACCATTGTAGATGTGCGGGCCCTTCCCGGGGTTGATTGTTCTCGACTGGATACAGTGGCTCAGTTGCACCGGAGAAGATGCAACCATGTCTATTAGGCATTGGATGCTATGGGCTGGAGGATGAGTTGGGCTCAATATTTTGGATACGGTGAGAGACTCAATTAGGAATCCCAGTCTATGCAAATGGTGGGTCTGACTTAACTAAGGAGTGGATCAATATTCCGGATATGGTGAGATTCATGAATTAGAGACCAAGTTTGGGTGCACCATGATTAGAGAATCATTGAACAAGAGTTGTTCACTCATTGGCTAACCCATCACCAATAACTGTTAGGTGAGGTGATGAGTCAGTTGGTGAGACCGCACCACCCACTAGAAATCATTAATCATGGAGATTTTTGCATCTCTACAGAGAAAGTGTAGGGATCCGAGAAAATAGTGGGAGCTAATTTGTTTAAAAATAAAAATCTCTAAATAAATTGGTTAAGTCTTAATTATAATATCTAACTAGAAACTTTGACTCTCTACAGAAAAATGTCTGCATCCAACCCACTAGCACGTATCCTGGACACACATAGACTGACCGGACCTAAATTACAAGGATTGGCTCCAAAACTTCAAAATTATTTTGGGTTTCGAGAAGTTAACTCATGTATTGGACCAGGAACCCTCCCACCTTACCAGCCCATCCATCTGCTGAACAGAGAGCGTCTCTGGATAAAATGGATAGACGAAGATAATAAGGCTAGATACTTACATGTTGGGCTCGATGTCTGATGAGCTTCCAGCGCCAACATGAAGATATTAGGGACTGCTCGCCAAATGTTGGCTCACCTATAGGAGATGTTTGGTGAACAGAGTCGCGCAGCCAAGTATCAAGTCACTAAACGACTGTTTTAAGGCTAAGATGCGTGATGGGCAGTCAGTCCAAGATCATTGTCTAATGATGATCAAGAACTTAGAAGAGCTTGAGAAGCTTGGAGTGAGGTTAGACTTGGATCTGCAGAATGATATAATTCTGCAATCCTTGACTGATGCGTATGGATAGTTTATCATGAACTACCATATACATAAACTTCAAAACTCCTTAGCCGAACTTATGAACATGCTGGTTACCGCTGAGCTTTTCATGAAAGATTCTAAAGGCTCAGTACTTGCTATGGAATGGACTTCTTTCAAGAGAAAGTTTTTTGGAAAGAAGAAGAAGTTTGTGAAAAAATAAAAGGTTGAAGGAGGAAAGAAAAAAAGGTAGAGCTGAAAAAGAAAGCCGCTGACAAAGAAAAGTATTTTCATTGCAACAATGACGGCCACTGAAAATGAAACTATCCTACATACCTGACCATCCTAAAGAAGAAGGAGGCAGGTCCTTCTGGAGGTATGCTCGTTATTGAGTCTAACCTTACAATTTCTTCTGCATCCAGTTGGGCGCTTGACTCTGGTTCTAGTGCTCATTTGTGCACTTCTATGCAGGATCTTGAGGATAGCAAGAGGCTGAGGGATGGTGAGATGATTCTGTGCATCGAAAATGGAGCAAGAGTTGCCGTCATGCTCGTGAAAATATGGAGACATTCAAGGCTAGATTAGTGGCAAAAGGTTATAGTCAACGCGAAGGCATTGACTATCAGGATACCTTTTCACCGGTAGCTATACTAAAATTTATTCGCATATTGCTTGCTGTTGTAGCCTATTTTGATTATGAAATATGGTAAATGAACGTAAAAATGACGTCCTTAAATGGATATCTTGAGGAAGATATCTATATGGAACAGCCCCTAGATTTTACATCCAGTGATGATAATCATAAAGTATGCAAGCTACAAAGGTCCATATATGAACTTAAGTAAGCATCTCGGAGCTGGAATACTCATTTTAATGATGTGATCAAATTATTTGGTTTCATCAAGAACGAGGAGGAGCCATATGTCTTCAAAAAGATCAGTGGGAGCGCTGTTGTCTTCCTCGTATTGTATGTGGATGACATCCTCCTTATAGGGAATGATGTTCCCATGTTGACCATAGTTAAAATGTGGTTATCCAAAGAATTCTGCATGAAAGATCTAGGAGAAGCATCCTTTATTTTAGGAATCAAGGTCTATAGAGATAGACCGAATAGGATGCTAGAACTTTCATAGAAAAAGTACATAGAGAAAATACTAAAGAGGTTTAGTATGGAAAACTCTAAGAGGGGTTTAGTACCCTTCAGGCATGGCATTCATCTTTCCAAGAAGATGTGCCCCAGCACACCTGAGGAAATAGAACGCATGAGCAAGATCCCTTATGCTTCTATAATAGCGAGCCTCATGTATGCCACGTTATGTACACGACCTGATATAGCCCATGTTATGAGTATCACAAGCAGATATCAGTCAAATCCAGGTGAAGAACACTGGACTTTTGTGAAATGTATCCTTAAGTACTTGAGAAGAACTAAGGATATGTTGTTGGTCTTTGGTAATGAAGAACTCCAAGTCCAGGGATATACAGACTCTGATTTTATGTCTAATATAGATGATCGAAAGTCGACATCTGAAAGTCTATTTTTGTGCAATGGTGGAGCTGTCAGTTGAAAGAGTTCCAAATAGACAGTAATAGCAGATTCCATCATGGAAGCAGAGTACATTGCTGCATCAGAAGCTGCAAAGGAGGCATTCTAGTATAAAAAATTTACCGCAGAGATCGGAGTAATGCCATCAGATGCCATTCCTCTATACTACGATAATAATGGTGCCATAGCCCTTGCTAAGGAGCCAAGGTCTCATCAGAAATCCAAGCACATCGAGCGGCGATATCATCTTATCCGCGATTACCTCAAGAAGGGATACGTCGAGGTCAAGAGAGTCGACTCCGTAGACAATGTGGCGGATCCGCTTACAAAGCTATTGGGCCAGCAAAAGATCGAAGCCCATCATGAGAAGATGGAACTTAGATTTATAGCCAATTGGCTTTAGGTCAAGTGGGAGTTTGTTAGATATGTGTGCCTTAGAAGCCAGAATTGACTGACACTTATAATACACTTTATTGGGGATAAACTCCACTCCTATCGAAGTCCAGTTCGATGCTCAGTCTAATACAATTGGTAGCCATGGAAGAGCTTCAGCAGACGGATCTTAGCCATACTCCTTCAGTCGGCCAAACTCCTCCGCGGTCGAGCTTCAGTCGGACTCCCACGAGAGTCAAACTCCCTCCGAGCTCTTCCAGCCAGAAGCCTGCGGGAGTCGAACTCCCTCCAAGCTTCTTCTTCGATCGAACTTCTTTAGGAGTCGGACTCCTCCCAGACATCTCCCACGATCGATCGAACTCCTCAGCGGTCGAACTCCTTTCGAACTCCCCAGTGATCGAGTCTTAGCCACACTCTTCCAGCCAGACGCCTACAAGAGCCGAACTTCCTCCGTACTCCTCCGACCGAACTCCTTTCGAGCTTCCCCTCGGCCAAACTCCTCCAGGAGTCCGAACTCTTCTGTAATTGATACATACCGAAGTCCACCGATCAATACCTGCTTTCTCAGAGCCACGACTATTAAATCTAGATGAACTATTGCCATCAGTCTACCATAGACGATGCGATCGGATGACATGGCCACCACTATTGATGGCACCACTCTCTTCATAGCCAGCCCTATGCGACCCACGATCCATCAGTATGGCTATCACTATCCGTCTGACGATGCCTTTCTCTCCGTATCGAACTCCATACAGCCCCAAGCAGCCCATGATCGGATGATATGGCCATTACCATCAATCAAGCTCTGTCTATAAAAAGGACCCTCCAGATATGCAAGGCTCTAAGCGCTCCTCTTCTTCTCTAAATTCTGCGGAACTCATTCCAGAGCACTCCATATCTGTTGGCCAGAGCTGACTTGATCATCGGAGGATCCTACCGAAGCCACCCTCCACCAACTTCGGACGGGACTTTGTTTTGTAAGTCCCCAGCGGTGACCTCATCCACCTCCACTCCAGCTGAATTCGATGACGATCAGATTCTGCACCAACAAATTTGGCGCTAGAAGGAGGGTCCAAACCTTCGAGGTTTTCTTATTCTTAAAGAAGTGCTCAGCGATGATTTCTCTCTTTCCTCTTTGGAGATCTCTCTTCTTCCTCCTTAGAATTCTTTTTCGAAGAGAAAATGCCTCCCAAGAGAGCTTTGACTCGACGATCGGTGGCCTCCACGGTCCGATCCCGTCCAAATCCATCTGCTCCTACTTTAGCCTCGATAACTCAGGTTCCATTTATATCCACAGTAGATGTGGAGCAGTTCAACCTGCTTGTCCGATAGGTCCGTGGCCTTACGGAGGTAATGCGGGCCATGCAGCAGCCTTCGACGGTGACTCCACCAGGAAATCCACCATCCAAATGTTGAAAATCGATCCCAAGAAAGAATACTCGAGCTGGCATACCCACCGCCTTTTGGAAAGAAAAATAGAGTCGAGGATCCGTGTTCGGATCATAGTTCTCCTCGGGAGGAGACCTTTTTCGTTTATAGCCGAAAGTCTTCCAAGATTTGCAACCAGGATGACACCCTTGATCATAGACCATGGAAGATGGATCGATGGATTGAAGAGCTTGACCACATCATCCCGACTCATTATGCCAACATCCGCATTGATCCTCCTTTCTTTCTCCAGATTATGCAAGAGCCCGTTCCACCGAACTTCAAGCTCCCTCAACTTGAAAGCTACGATGGAACCTTTAATCCGATTGATCATCTGAAGGCCTTCTAGATCATGATGCTACTCCACGGTGCTTCAAATGCCATAATATGCCGAGCCTTCCCATCTACCTTAAAGAGAGCAGCGAGAAATTGATACTTGATATTGAAGTCGGGTACGATCTTCTCTTTTGATCAGATGAGCCATCAGTTCATAGCTCACTTCATCAGCAGCCGACGTCCGCATCGAGATTCAGATTTTCTGATGAACGTCAAGCAGAAGTAGGAAAAATCATCCGGACTTACGTCACCCAGTTTAATGCCGCAACATTGGAGGTCCGAGACCTGTACCAGTTTATTGCGATGGCCGTACTCAAGGGCGACCTTCAGAAGAATGACTTACTATTCTTCCTAGAAAAAAAGTATCCCAAGAACTTCACCGATCTGCTGGCTCGGAACGAGGGATATGCCCATGCAGAAGAAGCCTTCAAGTTGAAGGACGAAGAAGCCTTAAGAGAGCGATGGACAGATGAGTATAATAGATCCACCATCGATGGAGAGCTGAGCGAAGTTCGGCCGCGCTCATGGACTCCCTCCGGGCGTAGGCGAGTCCGAACTCCTCCAGCTCGCCACCAAGAAAGTCACGACAGAAGAGCGCAAAGAAGTTCTCCTCCCAAAAGGTTCCGCGACTATGCCCCCCTCAATGCTCCTCAAATTTAAATTCTCACAGAAGTTAAGAACCAGCTGTCAAGACCAGAAGGATTACGATCTCCCTCAAACAAGCGCGATCGAAGCAAGTACTGTCTCTACCATCATGACCACGACCATGACACTAAGAAATGCATTCAGCTCCGAGATGAAATTAAGGAGCTCGTCAGAAAGGGGTAGTTGGATAAATTTCTTCGATGCCAGTCTAAAGTAGAAGAAGATCGATCAAGGGCATTGTCATAATCAGAAATGATAAGGAGGTCGACCGCCTCACGACGTCATCAAAGTTATCCCTAGGAGGAGCTTGGTACTTTAACGATTCGTCATCTCCCAGCGTCAAAGCCAAGAGAAGCTTGCTCCAAATTGAGAAGGCCAACATGAGATAGAAAAGGTCATTCGGTTCGAAACTTACTGCCCAAGAAAATTCAGAGGAACAACGCCCCCACGGCCCTAAAATGGGGATGTGCTGCCAGTAACTTTCACTTAGTAAAATTCTTTTCTTTCAATATCATTGTTTCTAGATGCAAAAACTATGTGATGATAGGAAAGAAGCAGTCAATAGGTGCCATGTTAGGAATAGAAGGAGAACCTCATCCTAACACGAGCAGGTCAAAGATCTTTAACCTTGGTCACAAGAGATAAGTTCTCTCCTGAGGCAATCTCGACCGCAGGAGATAAGATCTTCCCTGAGGGTCTGTATCAATCTCAACTAGAGATAAGATTTCTCCTGAGCGACCGAGCCAATCTCGATTAGAGATAAGATCTCTTCCGAGCGACCATGCTAACCTCGGCCAGAGATAAGATCTCTTTCGAGCGACCGTGCCAACCTCGGCTAGAGATAAGATCTCTTCCGAGCGACTAAGCCAACCTCGATCAGAGATAAAATCTCTTTCAAATGATCGTGACAACTTTGGCTAGAGATAAGATCTCTTTCGAGAGACCGAGCCAACCTCAACTAGAGATAAGATCTCTTCCGAGCGATCAGGCCAACCAACCTCGACCAGAGATAAGATCTCTCCCGAGCGACCGAGCCAACCTCGACAAGGATAAGATCTCTTCCGAGCAACCGAGCCAACTAACCTCACTAGAGATAAGATCTCTCCCGAGCGACCATGACAACCTCGACTAGAGATAAAATCTCTTCTGAGCGATCGAGACAACCTCGGTCAAAGATAAGATCTCTCCCGAGCGATCGCGACAACCTCGGCTAGAGATAAGATCTCTTCCGAGCGACCGAGGCAACCTCGACTGTAGGAGATAAGATCTCTTCTGAGTGATCATGACAATCTCGGCTAAAGATAAGATCTCTTCCGAAGCGATTGAGCCAACCTCGATGAGAGATAAGATCTCTCCCGAGCGACCGTGCATCAATCTCGATCTAGAGATAAGATCTCTTCGAGCGACCGGGCTCGAACTTCAATCTCGGCTAGAGATAAGATCTCAAGCGACCGTGATAACCGACTAGAGATAAGATCTTTCCGAGCGACCGAGCACCTCGACTAGAGATAAGATCTCTTCCGAGCGATTGGGCCAACGTGTCAACCTCGGCTAGAGATAAGATCTCTCCCGAAGCGACTAACGATAACTCGGCTAGAGATAAGATCTTCCGAGCGACCGAGCCAACCTCGGCCAGAGATAAGATCTCTCTTGAGCGACCGTGGACAACCTCGACTAGAGATAAGATCTATTCCGAGTGACTGAGCCAACCTCGGCTAGAGATAAGATCTCTTTCGAGCGACCACACCAACCTCGACTAGAGATAAGATCTCTTTCGAGTGACTGAGCTAACCTCGGCCTAAGATAAGATCTCTCCCGAGCGACCACGACAACCTTGGTTAGAGATAAGATCTCTTCCAAGCGATCGAGCCAACCTCGACTAAAGATAAAATCTTTCCTGAGCGACCGCGTCAACCTCGACCGCAGGAGATAAGATCTCCCCCAAGACAACTTCAGCCGCAGGAGATAAGATCTCCCCTGAGGGTCCATATCAACCTCGGCTGCAGGAGATAAGATCTTCTCCGAGCATCCGTATCAACCTCGACTGCAGGAGATAAGATTTCTCCCGAGGAGCTCAACCTTCGACCTTGATCGTAGAAGACGAGATCTACTTCAATCTCGGCTGGAGATGAAATCTCTCCTAGGCTTCAACTTCAACATCAACTTTGATTGGAGGTGAGATCTCTCCCGAGCTTTGACCTGAACCAGCACAGAGCCCAGAAGAGGACTTCGACAGTCATCTTTTCTGCACTCCCTTCCTTCGAGTTTTGAACTCGGAGTGGGGGGGACTATTATTGGGGATAAACCCCACTCCTACCGAAGTCCAATTCGATGCTCCACCTAATGCAACCGGTAGTCATGGAAGAGCTTCAACGGATGGGTCTTAGCCATACTCCTTCAGTTGGTCGAACTCTTCAGCGATCGAGCTTCAGTCGGACTTCTGCGAGAGCCGAACTTCCTCTACGCTCTTCCAGTCAGATGCCTGTTGGGAGCCAAACTCCCTCCAAGCTTCTCCTTCGATCGAACTTCTTCAGGAGTCGGACTCCTCCCAGACATCCCCCTTGGCTGGTCGGACTCCTCAGCGGTCGAACTCCTTTCGAACTCTTCAGCGATCGAGCCTTAGCCGCACTCCTCCAGCCAGATGCCTACGAGAGCCGAACTCTCTCCACACTCCTCCGATCGAACTCCTTCTGAGCTTCCCCTCGACCGAACTCCTCAAGGAGTCCAAATTCTTCTGAAATTGATACGTACCGAAGTCCACTGATCAATGCCTATTTTCTCAGAAGCATGGTTATTAAATCTGGATGAACTATCGCCATCAATCTGCCATAGGCGACATGATCGGACGACATGGCCACTACTACTGGCGACACCACTCTCTTTGTAGCCAGCCCCGTGCGACCCATGACCCATCAGTATGGCTGTCACTATCCGTCTGACAACGTCTTCCTCTTCATACCGAACTTCGTACGATCTCGAGCGGCCCATGATCGGACGATATGGTCGTCACCATCAATTAAGCTCCGTCTATAAAAAGAATCCTCCAGATACGTAAGGCTCTAAGCTCTCCACTCCTTCTCTAAACTCTGCTGAACTCATTTCAAAGCACTCCATATCTGTTGGCTAGAGCTGACTTGATCGTCGAAGGGTCCTATCGGAGCCACCCCCCACCGGCTTCGAATGAAACTTTATTTTGTAGGTCCCCGATGGTGATCTCGTCCACCTCCACTCCAGCTGGATCCGACGACGATCAGATTCTGTATCAACACACTTCTAAGAGCAAAATTATAATTTTGACTATAAATAATAAAATGGATTATTTTCTATCACATATGTGTATTTAGTGTCTATGATACATCCCTTGAGTTAATGATAATGATAATTCTTATTTTCAAGAGTTGAAAATTTAAGATAAGAATTTTCATTATTAACTCATAAAATGCTTCTAACGGTAGGATCATCATGAGGATGATGATTGATCTGGAAGGTTAGTGTATAATCACTTTTTTATAGTAGATGAGTCTTGAGTCTATGGTATAGAGACACTGGAGTGAGAGTACAGATACTCGTTAGAGAATGAGAGCACTGAGCATGACCACCTCGAGTAGTCATAAGAAAGTCTATCTTCTCATCGATGACTGACTCGATGCTGCAGTAATATATCTAGTTCTTTGACCTAAGGTGCATCAATAGTTCACCTTGAGGGTGTTATAGTTTGACTACACCATGACTCGATCTCCTAGCCATTCAGAATCTTAAGGTGTATGTTGGCTATAGCATGTTCATTGTAGAAATTGGATTGCACCAGGATGGAATCTATCTACCTCGGTGGATAAGGAGCAGCCCTAAGATGATCATGAGAATCAAGTCCATAAGCCCATGGCTATGGCAGAGTGTGAAATAATAGAAAGAGTTTCTATTAAGATTTTCACATTGGACTTGAATCGAATGATTAAATCATATGATAGGAATTAGGGTTTGATGAGTTCACCTTAACCCTAATCTGATCGGGGCTCAAGATAGAAGAACTTAATCACACAAGTAGCTGCACCGAGAGGTTAATTTTCAGTTTTGATGGGTTGCCATCATATATTGCTAGGTATCACTGATGGATTTTGGGAGCAACTAGAATGATTTAGATGATCGATCATTTTAAGTTATTTGAATCAGAAGAATTCTGATTCATCGAAAGAAGTTTCGATGATGTCAATGATGAAGATCATGACATATCCCATTACCATACAGAACTGAACCTAATTGGATCACACAAATAAGAATTTGGATTTGGATATCATCAATTGGACTAACACAGTTTAGTTGATTTGAATAAGATTCAATTAGGTTCAAGAAAATCGTGCTAGCACACGATTGAGCCTAACGTTCTCCTTTTTCTATCATAAAAATTATTTTAACTAAGCCAAATGAGTTTGTGCTCACTCGGATATCTTTACCTGATCTGACTGGAGCTTGTCCAAGTCAGAAAAGGATTGTCTTAATTTATGAGATAAATTTGAGACAACACCTACAATTTTTCGTCACCTGCTAATTTTTGTACTTTGACTTGGTCAAATGTTGACCTTTGACTCTTGGACATCTGCCCATGTGTCATGCACTTATTGGAGAGCAGATAGGAGCTTGTCTCCTCTCTAAAAATTAGAAAGAAAGGGGCGCACGCCTAGGATGGTGTTCACCCATAGATAGGGATGCTGGAGTCCCATACGGATGGGACTCCAGGTCCTAGGCATGCGCCCATGGATAGGGATGCTGGAGTCCCATACGGATGGGACTTCAGGTTGCTTGTTGGATTCAAATTAGGTGACCCTCACCTATAGACTTTGATCAGTCTTAGGCGCCACCTTAGGATAAATCCGTGTGTCTCTCATCCCACCAATCAGATTTAGATCTGATTGAACGAAGCAATGTGATTGATCGGGATGATGCAGCACTGCATGGTGCAGCAGAATCTATAAATAGACCCTATCTGAGCCCACTTTTAAAGGAGTTCCTTTCAGCCCATGCCCCAAGGCTATCCCTCTCCCTTCTCCATGCCACCATCTGACCCTCTCTTTCCTCTCTACGCCCAAGAAAGTTGAGTTCTTCAGATTAGTGCAAGTTAGGCAAGAAAAGATTGACGAAAAAGGAAGAAGGCAGCACTACTGCAGAGACGACGGATGATCTTCAAAAGGTGTTTTGAAGATCCTCCAAATCAGATCTAGATCTGATTTTTGAAGAAAAGAAAGAGAAGGAGAAGATCTCCAGATCCAGTCCGAGTGGATATCGATAGAGGCTAGGCACTTGCATGGCTAGATTTAGAATCTCAGAGCTTCTGTAGGATCATCAACGAATAATCAGATTATCCAGAATCAAGATAAAATTTATTTAAAATTAACTTAATTTTATTTTTTTAATTATCAAATCATAAATTAGATCTGAAAAAGTGTTAGATCTGATCTAAATCTGAGAGAAGAATTTTTGAAATATGCCTCTCGATCCAATCAGATCTGAACGAATCTGACCTAAAAAATTCAGGATTTTTCTTCAAGGATGAGGTTCTCCTCCTGTTCCTAACGGGCTATGGGGGTACACAAGAATCATTGTTAGGGCCTCTCCTTCCATCTTGTCTAAAATGAATGAGATCTTCGACTTGCTCATGTTAGGATGAGGTTCTCCTCTTGTTTCTAACATGGCCACTATTATTTGCTTCTTTCTGAGAGTATATTCTCGAATTCTTCGAGTCTCAAGGTCGTAGAAGCGTTGTTCTTCCGAGCTTCTTAGGCGGTAAGTTTCGAACCTGACGACCTTCTCTATTTTATGCTGGCCTTCTCAATCTGGAGCAAGCTTCTCTTAGCTTTGGCGCTGGAAGATGACAGCTTGTGAAAGTATCAAGCCCCCAGAGATAGCATCGATGATGTCGGAGGGCGGCCAATCTCCTTGTTGTTCCTCACTCATTGATGGTTCTAGCTTCTAGGGGGAGGACTTCTTCGTGCCCTTCTATCGAAGCTTCCTTGACGACAAGCTTAAGAAGGAGTTCGGCCTTGCTTACACTCAGGGGGAGTCCGTGAGCATGGCCGAGCTTCATCCGACCCTCCTGTGAAATCTCCTAGGGGAGAACTTCATGCCCTTTTATCGGAGCTTCTTTGATGACGAGCTCGAGAAGAAGTTCGGCCTCGCTTGCACTCGGAGGAAGCCCGTGAGTATGGTCGAGATTCATTCGGTCCTCCTATGAAACCTCCTAGGGGAGAACTTCATGCCTTTTTCTCAGGGCTTCTTTGATGATGAGCTCGAGAAAGAGTTCGACCTCGCTTGCACTCGAAAAGAGTCCATGAGCGCGGCCGAACTTCACTCGGCCCTTCATCGGTAGTGGGGCTATTAGACTTGTCCGTCCGCCGCTTTTCTATAGTTTCTTCATTCTTAAACTTAAAGGCTTCTTCCGTATGAGCATATCTCTCATTCCGAACTAGCAGATCAATAAAGTTTCTGGGATACTTCTTCTTCAAAAAAAATAATAAATCATTCTTTTGAAGGCCATCCTTAAGTGCGGTCATTGCAACAGACTGGTCCAGGTTCTAGACCTTCAATGTTGCAGCATTAAATTGGGTGACATAAGCTTGGATGGATTTTCCCTCATTTTGCTTGATGTTTATCAGAGAATCCAAACCTCGACGTGGACATCGGCTGCTGACGAAGTGAGCTACGAACTGATGGCTCATCTAGTCAAAAAAAAAGATTGTACCTGACTTCAATGCCGAGTACCAGTTTCTCGCTGCTTTCTTTAAGATAGATGGGAAGGCTCGGCATAATATGACATTTGGTGCACCATGGAGTAGCATCATGATCTGGAAGGCCTCTAGATGATCAATCGGATCAGAGGTTCCATTATAGCTTTCAAATTGAGGGAGCTCGAAATTCGATGGAATGGGCTCTTGCATAATTCGAAAAAAAAGGAGGATCGATACGGACGTTATCAAGGTGAGTCAGGATGATGCGATCGAGCTCCTCAATCCGTCAGTCCATCTTCCATAGTTTATGACCGAGGGCGTCATCTTAGTCATAGATCTTAGAGAGCTTTCGACTATAAATGAAAAAGATCTCCTCCAGAGGAGAACTATGATCAGAACACAGATCCTCTGCTCTCTATTTCTCCTTCCCAGGGGCGACGGATACGCTAGCCTGAGTACTTTTTCTTATGATCAATTTTCGACATCCTGATGGCGTATTTTTTGGTGGAGTCACTATCGGAGGCTGCTGCATGGCCTGCACTATTTTGGTGAGATCCTGAACCTACTATATCAGTAGGTTAAATTACTTCAGATCTACCATGACCGTCGGTGGAGGTGAAGGTTGAAGTGCTGACGATGGAGTAGGAATAGATGGATCTGACCCGGATCTAGTCTAGATCTGATGGCAGAAATGGTAGATCTCCAAATAGTCACCTTCTTTTGAGATATTTCATGGGATTAAGGGAGAGGGTGGAGGTGACCCCTGGAGAAGAAGGTCGGCAGGATCGACTGAGCATTCTTTAAGAATAAGGATACCTCGAAGATGGAGGCCCTCCTTCTAGCGTCAATTCTGTTGGTGCAGAATTTAGTTGACACCGAATCAAGCTGGAGTGGAGGAGGATGAAATCATCGTCGGTGACTTGCAAAATAAAGTTTCATCCGAAGTCGATGGTGGTGGCTCTGGTGGAATCCTCCGACGATCAAATCAGCTCTTCTGGCCAACAGAAATGGAGTGCTCAGACAAGAGCTCGGCAGAGTTTTGAAAAGGAGAAGAGAGCTTAGAGCTTTAGAGGAGAGAGGAGAGCCTCTAGGAAACATATCTGGAGGGTGTCTTTTATAAACGGAGCTTGAATGATGGTGACGACCATACCATCTGGTAGCGGACCGCTCGAGACCGCATGAGATTCGGTATGGAGAGAGAAGTATTGTCAGATTGGTAGTGACGACCATGTCGTTAGGTCATGGGCCGCATGGAGCTTGTTACGGAGAGAGCGGGATCGTCAGACTGGTAGTGACGGTCATACCGTCCGATTGTGGGCCACATGAAACTTATCACGGAGAGAGTGGTATCGTCAGACTGGTAATGGCGACCATGTCATTTTGTGGAAGTATGCATTTGGGGTCCGACTATAAGAGTAATTCAGAATGAGGTCGGCTCCTGTAGAAATTCGATTGCAGAAGCGATCCGAAAGGAGTTCGGCTTTCGGAGGAGTCCAAACTGCAGGAGCGATTCAAAAGAAATTCGACTTCTGAAGGAATCTAGTTGAAGGAGAATTCTGAAAAAAGTTCGACTCTTGAAAAAGTCCGACTGCAGGAGCAATCCGGAAGGAGTTCGACTTCTGAAGAAATTCGATTGTAGGAGTGATCTGAAAGCAGTTCGACTAGGGCTCGATCGTTGAGGAGTTCGATTGGGGCTCGATCGCTGAGAAGTTTGGCCGAGGCTCGACCACTGATGACCTCGGAGAGAGTTTGACTACCGTAGGAGTTTGACTAGATGAGGGGTTCGGAGGGAGTTTGGCTCCCATAGGCGTCCGACTGAAGGAGTGTGGAGGGAGTTCGACTCTCGTGGAAGTCCGACTGAAGGAGTACGGAGGAAGTTCGACTTCCGTATGAGTCCGACTGGAGCTCGATCGTTGAGAAGTTCGATCGATTGAAGGAATTTGGCTAAGACTCGACTGCTGGGGAGTTCAGAAGGGGCTCAGTCGCTAAGGAGTTTCAGTCTGGCGATGCTATCGGACGGTATGGTTGTCACTATCAGTCCGATGATACCTTTTCCTCCGTACCGAGCTCCACCAGGTCTCGAGCGGCCCGCTGCTAGATAGCTGCAGCTGTCACCATCAATCAAGCTCCGCCTACAAAAAGAAATCCTCCAGATACATTTTTTCTAAGCTCTAAGCTTTTTTCTCCTTTCTGAAATTCTGCCGAGCTCTCGTCCGAGCAATCCATTTTTATTGGTCAGAAGAGCTAACTTGATCGTCAGAGGATCCCGTCGGAGACACCACCACCGACTCCGGATGAGACTTTATTTTTTAGGTCATCGACGGCGACATCGTCCTCCTCCACTCCAGCTCGATCCGACGTCAACCAAATTCTGCACCAACAAGTTGCTTCAAAATTTTCACTTTCTTTAGATTTTAGTGTAGACTTTGCCCTCTCTTCTCTCTTTTTTTTAAAAAAATATATTTAAAGATTTTTTTGGGTATTAAAAAAAAGAAAGTTTGCACGTTTCGAATGCGGATCAATTTCATAAAAGCATAGGCTCGTTCCATCTGCACTACCACTCAATCAACAAAAATATTTTTTAATATAAAAAGATATTAATTATTTTTGTAATGATAATTGGAGTGATATTAACTCATATTTATTTATTATCTATATCATGACAAGCAATTCAATATTCCATATTCTAATTTTTTGGATTATGGACTATAAAAACTATTTGCTTCAATTTGCATCTTTTTTTTCACATTGGGGATTGGTATATACTTTGATTTCATTCTCTTGTTATTAGTTGATAGATACAAGCTATCCTATATGATTATTTTTATAAATAGTTTTTCATTAGTGAGATAAAAAGTCTTATAATTCTTAAATGTTAAGATTTTTTTTTAAAATCATTCATTGTACAATGTAAAAAAAGAAAAGTAAATTAAAATTATAATCAAGTATATTTTAAGTTTTTGTTTTGACAACTACTAACTCATCATCCTCCAAGTTAAGCTAGTACTTATTGTTGTATTAGCAGTTGTTACCCCAGATGCTAAAGCATGAATATTTTCTTCCACAAAGAAAAGATTAATAGTAACCATATAGCGGTGTTTGAAGGCATATGTTGGGGTTGCCTTAAATCATTCATAGTATTATTATGAATATACAAGCCAAATTATGAAAACCTAGAAATATGCATGCAAGTTAAGATGTGATATGATTGCATCGCGGTACCCTTAATCTAATAGATTGTCGTATCAAGTAGTTGGATCATAATCTCGCACCATAAAAATAATTGCATATACAACAGCGTTGACTATGAAAAATTCACCGATCTTCGCATGACATGTGAACAACGAAAGTTGCATACGATAATCAAAAGCTAGATATGGATAGATGGGCATGAAATACGTATGGTGAGCTATAACAATGGTTAAGAAATCTAACATAGTTTGATTAAAAAATAATTGAACATGCGATGATGTTGTTAGAATTTTATATAGATCTTCATGACCCTTGCCTGTAAATAGATCTTTATAAGCCTCTAAAATATCTCTAAGGCCATAACTGATACCCAATTAATCTTATACATATTGTTATCAATTAAGAAAAAGAATAGCAATAACTAAATGATGGTATGCAATATCACTCAACCATAAGTCCATGGTAATTGGGTTTAATTCTTCACAAAAACTCGGAAACTAGCACCTTAGCTATTGGTATCCTGCATTCGTTTATGGAAAAACTTTGCTTTCCAAGACCCACCATGGTTAATGTTAGACAAAAAGAGTAGGTTTGGATTTAAGCTGTTCCGGTCATTCTTATTCCTCAAAATCATTTCTTTCCCTTGCTTGCTCTCTTTTGGCCCAGTTTGGAACTGGTGTAAGGGGTATAATGCTAGTGATACCCTGGTCTATTCAAGGATTATCGCCAAGCAGCCATTCTCCGGATGGGAACCGAGGATCCCCGATGGTTTCAATCCAACCATGGAGAAATGGAGATCCGTGGTTCCAAAGGGTCCCCAAAATAGTTTTTATTCCTGCTTCGGTTTTCTTCCGATCATTAAGACTATTCTGCCTTAACCTACCCCAATGTCGCTTCATTCTCCTTGTCCATCGAGCCTCTCATGCCTCTCTTCCTTACTTCTTTATAGCTTCTTCCCTTTTACTCCCTTTCTTCCTCTTCTCTCTGCCTTCCTCACGTGCCCCTCTGCTTTCTTTATCTACCTCGCCGCTTTCTCCAAGAGACCTAATTGCTTGTGCATGAATCACTATGAAAAGGAAAATTTTAATTGAGAGAATAATATCGCTGTTTGCGGAGCAGAAGGATCGAATCTTTGCTTGGCTTATGAGATCTCTATAGTGCTTAGAAAGATATGCTAGTTTTGTTTTTGCCCTTAGCTCTTCCAAGCATAAGTAATATCCTCGCATAGACAGGGCGGTTGCAGCTCGTTTTTCTCCACAGGGTGCTGGTGGGGCAAACCGAATCTAAATCAAATCAAAGCTGTTATAACAGGGACAAAAGTAAGGGACACGTGGACTTGCACAATCGCAGAAAATTAAAAAAAAAAAAACATCGAATTTACGTGACTGTAAGGCCATGCGTAAGATTACAAAAAAACAAAAAATTGGCTACTAAAGACGGAACTCTTCAAACCTTAGTAGCAACTATAAGATTGATAAAAAATATAATATTTATATAAATCTATACCGTAGAAGATGTTGCCTTCCGCACCTCTCAACAAGGTCAATGGTGGGCTTCGGATCTGAGCCCATCGGCTTGTGTCCTTCGCTGCCATTATAGATCTCATAAAAAAAATTTATACGGATCACATTATGAGCTCTTCGGATCATATCATAATTGGGATCCATGAAAAGATATCCAAAATTCAAACCATATTAACATAAATATATAAAAAATATCATACCATAGTTCATGATATGATTGCTTGACTTAGATGGCATGCTATTACCTCTGGCTTTGTGGATGATGCATATGTTTGGACGTGCTTTGGATTTTTGCCATGCGTTCTTGCCTCAGCTGGCAATTGGTTTGTGGCTTTGCTCCGGATGCTTGGTCCGTTTTCTTCCCTAGTTGGAACGCTTGGTGCTGAAATAAAAGAGCAATATGCTGCCAGCATCAACAACCCCCTTGATAAGGGCAGTTACTTTAATGGCAGGAACTACATTGCATTCATCGAAGTGGGAAATTGAGGACCGTCGCGTTCAATAGCTAGGCATGCAAGTTAAGGTGCCCCCACTTGATACAATCATCGCATACTAAATTTTATTAATCAATTGGCATATAATATAGTAGTTATTATGATCAAGCTAGCACATTAATAAGGATGGATATATTGTACAACAGCATCGCTGCTAGGATGATAAAGTGGTGTCGTATTTGCCGGTCACATAGGTTTTTTATTAACCTTTCATTTTTTATAGATAAAAAATTATCTAAAAAAATATATTTTTTTAGATAAATATTTTTTAAATAATATTTTTAAAAAATAATTTATTCATATTCTTTTATGCATAACAAAATAGTTTCAAAATCATTATTCATATTCTTTTGCATTACTAATTTTCTGAATAAATTGCTAAATTTTATCAATATTTTTCATAATATTTTTAGATTTGGAAAAGTAGACAATTGACTTATTGGGCATTGAATGATGAAGGCATTAGAAATTAGAATAAGGCATCTTAGAAAAAAATTAAATATCTACTTTGCTTGCTAATAAAAAAATAATTTAACCATCTTTTAGATGGATAAGATTTTTCTTCATTTTATCAATAAATACTATCCATGAAAAAATAACTTATCCATCCTAAATAGCATGAGAACATGGGTAAGTTGGTCAATAAAAAAATTGGTCAACTTTTTTATGATATTTATCTACTAGAAATGAATCCTAAAACTATTCAAGGCCTTCAATGATTGCGCAAACTGACACAGATTTTCCTATGGACTTCCCCTTTTAACTTACAAGACCGTATCATATGCCATTGGAGCAAGACAACTATGCTATTTTTTCATCTCCATGCACCTGCATTCCATCTTTGAACAAAATTTTCACATCCATACTATTTATTACTGGATCATATGCAACATTCCTCATGACCTAAAGTGACACATATGAGATGAAAGTATTTTTATATGTACCTATCAAGGCCAATATAATTTTATTCCATGCTCATGACGGCAACAGACTCTTTACTAATACAAATCAAATGCTGTACCTTCCACACCTATGCATCCCTTTTTCTTCTATCAATGTCATCTTTATTCCATTACCAATAGAGGTTATTTTTCTTTTTGATTTAGGTTTTGGCATAGTTTCACTACAATCAATGGTATAGCGACTTTCTGGATTGATCATGATTGCTACTCCGATATTGTGCTTCACTGCTGCATCCCATTTCCCCTCATCCATGTTCTTTACATGTATTCCTTGAAGCTGAATATTTTCATAATTTTATCAACACCTTAGCATTGACATTCTGCTCATGAACTGGCACTTGCGAATTGATGCTTTTGGGGCCACAAGCCTGACCTTATCTTTTTCCTCCTACCATATGCTCCTGGTGAGAACGAACATTCTAGCTTTGCTTTTTCTCAAAATAGATTCTATCTTTGCTCCACATACACCGTGCGGAGTCAATACCAAGAAGATAATCGTCCTTATTGAGCCAAAGGCTAAAGGTTGCCATTGATGTGGCTTGATTCTAATTCTATCTTCATCATGAAAAGGACTGCCTCATGGTAATCTAAAGCCAACAAATATACTCTTCACAGGTCAAGCCCCAAATCATTCAAGGGAGTGGATAGTTTTATGGTCGAACTAGTTCTTTTGCTGATGAAGAATCATAAGAAATCAATCAGATGAAACTTTCCACCTTGCGGAATATTAAAGGAATCAGAACCTGTACCTTGGTCAGGTTCTTCATGAAAAACTTCCTCATTGGTGGAAGATTTTTTTTTTTTTTTTCAATCATGTTTCACATTGGGATTGGGTAATGTCAGACAAACCAAAGAATGATGAGGCCTACTCTGATGATTAATAAAGATAATCTCCGATTGTGTTGAGGAGATATGTATCCTGATAATAGTACATAATGGCAGCAGCTTACCATTAAATCTCCAATTGTGGCTTGAGGAACTTTAATTTAACAGACAAGTGGATCCAAATCTTAACCATTGTTCTTCAGCATTTTCCTTCAGCAACTTCAGTTTGGTTCCACTGAAGCAGCCCGAACAGATAACAGTTCTGTTATCTGCAAAAATAGGTTAACAATTAGAAGACAGACTCAAATGGAAATGTGTGGATCGCAGTTTGATAACTGCTGTGTGACAGTTCATGAAACCTGGCTTTTTTCACTCAATCTGGAAAGAGTTTGATTGCAGCTCTGACAAATTCCTTCCCATACTTGGCTGCAAAAAGCATCTGAACCAGCTGCACTTGTTTAGGCACTAAAGGATACTCCCATGGCATTTATAGCGGCATAATATATAGCCTCATGGAAACCAGAAGTCTTTAAACACTTTGGGAGGTCAGATCTTCGGTATCTCTCATATAAATCAATCTCTGCATAAGAATACAAGGTAACAGTAACTGATGAGAACTATCTCCGCATAACTCTATTGATTTACAAATTTAAGATTATTGACATATGAACGTTTCAGCTTGATAGCAGATTGGTTAGCTCACTACATTATTCATTATCATACTATCACTACTAACTGAAATTGACTATAAATTATGTGGGCTCTTTTTGCCATCCATGCATTGCAGGTGAACAAAACAAGCATGCATCTAAATCACTCCTAAGAGCCAACTTTAGATCTTTCTTTTGTTACCTATAACGATGGAGAGCTGCAATCACGCCAACAATACGTGACATCAAGGTTAAAAAATAAATGTGAGTGTATTAAGGCTCAAGCAACACATGAAGCAACTAAATAAAGCCTTTCCAGGAGATAATGGTCAAAATTAAGTGACATATGCCTTTTTCATATATATTGAGTCATTGACCAAGTAGTAAAGTGAGTGAGCAAGAAAGAGGGCATGCCAAATCACCCTCCATTTTAACGAGCTCATATAATGTCAAAGAAAACCATGCAAATTATGATGTGTAATAGGTGGTCAGCAGGCTTGTTTGATGCATTAGTCATGCTGCTACTACTTTGGCTCTTCTTGATATATTATCTACAATTAGTTATAAAAAGTTAAATGATCTATGTTTCTACTAGCATGCTTCAATTAGATACGCTATTAATATGCATCTCTCTCCATCCGCCTTGTTATATCCTATTCTGCTCAACTAGAATAATATAATAATATAAAAATTAGATGATTGTATTTCTTTGAAAATATTTTAACCGGAGAACTATCTTAACAAGGTCGTACTGCATTGTTACCCTTAATATATTGAAGTAGAATGTATAACTGCCGATCAGTATTACTTAACTCTGATGCAAATTCCTCTAGATCTAAAGTAAAAACAATGAACAGTAAACATGAGAAACAAATGAACAGCAAACATGAGAAACAAATGAACAGCAAACACTTGTGACAATTGAAAAGCAGGCTTTTCAATAGAAGAATAACATGCATGCCTAGTATAGCTTTTATTCTATGATACTATTATTAATACGTAAATATTGATGCATGTAATACAATTCTGAACTAGCTTGAACATGAAATGTCGAAAACATTTTCAGATTGATTCAAATTAGACAAGCCTATCTGAAAGGAAGAAATAGCAGGCACTTGGAATTGTTTCTCTTAAGAAGGTTAGAAAGCAATCAAATCAAGAATGTGACTATATGCAGTACTATTTTTAAGAAATCACAATAAAAATCCACTTATGGAAGTAGTATTTTATTCTTTACAAGAGCATTTGGTCGCTGTTTTTTTGGATATATAAAAAATCATTGACGACAAGTGTAATAAATGCTATATTTGTAGTTTAATTTATATATAACACTCAACTATTTTTTTCTTTTGTCTTTTCATAGAAAGAGAAAAAGAGGAAGGACCTGAGTGAAGTAAATTACCTAGATCCAAGTATTTGGAGATTCAACACAGAACTTCCTCCAGGCAGTGGAGGGGTGAGAAGACTGGGGCATCACCCACTTCACTAAAACACTACAGATGCATCGATATTTTGGTGCAGGAGGATTAGTGAGATTCTATCATGGGTGGTACTCCATAAGTAGGAACCATACATAGCTTAAATATATTCATTTTGAAATTTATATGTCATCACTGCATGATAATGTTAGATATATGTGCTCTAGAAGTCAGAATTGGCTGACACTTGTAATACACTTCTAGAGGCAAAATTATAATTTTGACTAATATCAATAAAATGGGTTACTTTCTATCACATATGTGTATTTAGTGTCTGTGATACATCTTTTGAGTTAATGATAATGATAATTCATATTTTCAAGAGTTGAAAATTTAAGACATGAATAATCATTATTAACTCATAAAATACTTCCGACCATAGGATCATCACGAGGATGGTGATTGATCCGGAAGGTTGGTGTACAATCGCTTCTCTTTAGTAGATGAGTCTTGAGTGTACAGTGTGGAGATACCGGAGCGAGAGTACAGGTACTCGTTAGAGAACGAGGGCACTGAGCGTGACCACCTCGAGTAGTCATTAGGGAGTCTACCTTCTCGTCAATGACTGACTCGATGCTGCAGTAGTGTGTCTGGTTCTTTGACCTGAGATGCATCGGCAGTTCACCTTGAGGGTGTTATAGTTTGACTACACCATTACTCGGTCTCCTAGCCATATGGAACCCTGAGGTGTATGTTGGCTATAGCATGTTCATTGTAGGAACTGGATTGCATCAAGATGGAATCTATCTACCTCGGTGGTAGAGGAGCAGCCCTATGATGATCATGAGAATCAAGTCCAGAAGTCCATGGCCATGGCAGAGTGAAATAATAGAAAGAGTTTCTATTTAGATTTTCACATTGGACTCGAATCGAATGATTACATCATATGACAGAGACTAGGGTTTGACGAGTTCACCTTAACCCTAATCTGATCGGGGCTCAAGATAGAAGAACTTAATCACACAGGTAGCTGCACCAAGAGGTTCGCATTCAGCTCTGATGGGTTGCCACCATATACTGCTAGGTGTCACTGGTGGATTTTGGGAGCAATTAGAATGATTTAGATGATCGATCATTCTAGCTGTTCGAATCAGAAGAGTTCTGATCCATCGAAAGGAGTTTCGATGATGTCGATGATAGAGATCATGACATATCCCATTACCATACAGAACTGAACCTAACTGGGTCACACAAACAAGGGTTTGAATCTGGTGATCATCAATTGAACTGATCTAGTTCAATTGATCTGAATGAGATTCAATTAGGTTCAAGGAAAATCGTGCTAGCACTCGATTGAACCTAACGTTCTTCTTTTACTATCATAAATAAGTTGTCCTGACTGAGCCAAAGGAGTTTGTGCTCAATCAGAGGCCTTCATATGGTCTGACTGGAGGTTGTCCAAGTCAGAAAAGGTTGTCTTATTTTGTAAGACATTACCTGCCATTTTTGGTCACCTGCCATTTCTTGTTCTTTGACTTTGGTCAAAAGTCTACCTTTGACTGGTCAAACGTTGACCATTGACACTTTGACTTTTGACCACATGTCATGCACCTATTGGAGAGCTGGTGGGGGCCTGTCCCCCTGCCAGAACCTGGCAAGGAGGAGGGCGCACGCCACCCTAGGCGTGTGCCCAAGTTGGAGGCGCCTAGGAGTCCTTGTTGGACAAGGACTCCATCTCCTTTTTGGATTCCAATTAGAGTTCTCTAAGAACCAACTTTGACTGGTCTTAGGCACCCTCTAAGGAGGAATCCAGGGGACTCTATTCCCACCAATCAGATTTAGATCTGATTTCACAAAGGGTTGTGATTGGTTGGGAAGAAGAGGAGTTGGATCACAGCTTAGTCTATAAATAAGACCCTGCGCCCAACTCAAAGAGAATCACAATTTCCCATGCCCCAAGGCTGCCTCTCCCCTCCTTCCTCCATGCCAAACCACCTTCTCCCTCTCCTCTCCACGTCCAAAAGGAGTTTTGGACTTGGTTGGTGCGATCCAGATCAAAGAAAGGCGATCAAAAGCTAAGAAGGCTGCGCTGCTGCAAAGGACGACTGCTGATCTTCAAAAGAAGTTTTGAAGATCCTTCAGATCAGATCCAGATCTGATTTTTGGAGACGTGATAGAGAAGAAGAGAATCTTCAGATCCAGCCCGAGTGGATACCGGTAGAGGCCAGGCACTTGCGTGGCTAGATTCAGAACCTTCCGCTGCACACAGGATCATCATCGGATAATAGGATTACCCAAATCAGGTAAATTAAATTTGATTAAATTTATTTAATTTTATTTTAATAATTAAAATAATAAGAATTAGATCTAAAACATCCCAGATCTGATATAGATGAAAGAGAAAAAATTTGAAATATATCTCTTGATCTGATCAGATCTGAACGAACTTGGTCCGAGAAATCAGGATTTTCCTTCAGATAATGCATCATTTAATTTATACAGTGACCATGTTCTTAGATGTGGATGTGGTATCTGCATTTGCTAGGCTTTACTTTGCAGTTGTGCTTAGCTCTCCAAGCATAAATAATATCTTCACATATAAGAAACAGGGCACTTACGGCATTTTTTTCACCCACAAGGCATGCTGCTGGGCAAATCAAATCTGAACACAAGTTATTAAGCTTAGATTTCCCACCATTGTAAGTACTTTGGGGCAAAATAGAAAGAAAATGCCTCTTTCCAGCAAAATAGATGACTTAATTCCACTTCTATTCCAGTTCAAATGCCAATAAATATTCAAAATCTGTCTGATGACCTGCTTCTTTCAAGTGCAGAGCCAAATTATCCAAGGCTTCATAAATCTGCAAGCCTTCAGGATGAGTCCGATCTTCAACAGTGAATATATGAAACTTTCCATTCACCTGAACAAGGCTTCGTCCAGGTGACTTCCTGATCCCCTTCTGTTTCATCATCACACGTAACTTTGCCGCACCTTCCCACCTCTGTTCTGCGGCAAAAATATTGGCCATACCGACATACGATGCAGCTGCTTGAGGTTCTAATTCAAAAAGATGGCTCACCACATACAACCCAATCTCGGTCTCATGGTGAGTTATGCAAGCACCAAGGAGAGCACCCCACACACCAGCATCTGGTTCGACAGGCATTCTTTGGATGAATCTGAATGCCTCTTTTAGTCTCCCTCGACGGCCAAGGAGATCAGCCATGCAAGCATAATGTTCTAATCTAGGCTTTATGTGATACACTTTACTCATCATATCAAAAAAGACCCACCCCTTTTCCAGCAAGCCACCATGGGAACATGCTTGCAGAACAGCCAAAAATGTTACATGATTCGGCTTCAATCCTGATTTCACCATCTGACAAAATAGATCTAAAGCTTCTGTAAAATCTCCATTCATGGCATAACCCATGATCATGGCAGTCCAAGAGACAACAGTTCTTCCATGCATGATATCAAAAAGTCTTCGAGCTTCAGCAAGGCTACCACATTTCGCATACATGTCTATCAATGCATTACAAACCATGATGTTGCCTACAAACCCATTTGCAATTGCATACCTATTCATTGATCTGCCGAGCTCAAGAGCTCCCATTTCGCTACAAGCAGAGAGAACAGCAACCACAGTGACTGCATCAGGTCTCTCCCCATAAGCTTCCATGGCATGAAAAAGATCTATAGCCTCATCCGTATATCCATTTTCAGCATAGCCACTGATGAGTGCGGTCCAAGAAACGGGAGTCCTCTCAGACATGTTGTTGAAACAATATTGTGCAGCATCGACATCTCCACACTTTGAGTAAAATGCAATCAGCGTATTCATAAAAGAAACATCTGAATCAAATCCTGCTTTAATAGCAACTGAATGAATGAGCTTACCCTCTGATGTTGCTTCAGAATGCGCTAACACCGAAAGTAAGCTGACAATGGTGCTCAAATCTGGTCGAACACCTTCTTGACTCATCCAAGAAAAGAAACCAATAGCTTCATCGGATCTTCCAACATATGCATAACCTGCGATCATGGAATTCCATGACACAACCGACCTCATTTCGATGGAGATCTCGGTAAAGACAGATTCAGCCGAACCCAGATCCTCGCACTTGGCATAGGCAGCAATCCATGTGTTGGCCACCGCAACATCAGCTCCGATTCCCATCTGAATCCCCAAACAATGAACAGCTTTCACCATGCACAGATTGTTCTCGCAGCCGCATGACCGAGTCAAGCTTATGATGGTGATTGAGTCAGGGCCGACCTCGGCCAATCTCATGCGGTGAAAGACAACCAGAACCCTGTCAAGAGAACCAAGGTCAGAAAATCCCATAATCATGACATTCCAAGCGGCGGCATCTCTCTGGGGCATACTTTCAAACAGAACATCCGCAGTGTCCAGTTGCCGGCACTTCACGTACATGTCGACCATCGCCGTCCCCACGAAGACATCGGAGGAGAAAGGGGATTTGAGGACGTGGGCATGGATGATTTGGGGGATGGGGGTATCAGGAAGGCGCGCGCAGGCTTTGAGAAGGAAGGGGAAGGTGAGGTGGTCGGGGTGGAGGCCGGATCGCTTCATCCGGCGGTACAGAAGGAGGGCTTCCCGGTGGAGGCCCTCGTTGGCGGATGCTCGGATGGCGGAGTTCCAGGCGGCAACGGTCGATGGACTTAAAAAACGGTTGAGAGACCGAGCATGGGAGGCCATACCCACAGAATCAGGTCATCCTGTTGGTGTGATGGTACAAGATCTAATTTGTATCGGCAAACAGTGTTGGAATTAATATTGCCCTTGCCAAGTATATACTTCCTCGTAGAAATACTTCATTCCCTCTTTGTAACCCTATGTCATGAGCTATGCTGCATATGATCTGGTAATAAATGACATGGACGTGAAAAGTTCGTTCACAGATGAAATGCAGGTGCATGAAGGAGGGAAAATCGCATGGTCGTCTTGCTCCAATGGCATGCGGCATGGTCTTCCAAGTTACGGAGAGGAAGTCCATGAGATAAAATAATGTGTTTATATCCCACACCGCATGCCCCATAAGATCACCACTCATGCAAATTGCCGCGCTCATCTTGGAGGTTGACCGGAGAAAGAAGCTATATTATCGTAGGGTACGATCACTTTGGTGCATGCGTATAATTTGTCCCGCCAGTTCGTAAGACCAAATATATCTTTATTATCTCAATCATGGTTTTAAGTTGTAGTAAAGAACCCACGTGATAACGATGCATCTTTACCAGCCTAGATTTGATACCATTATACAATATATCTATTATATCTATCTTACTTATAATATGCTAGCTCAGTCATTATAACTACCATAAATATGTATGAATTAATTGATGAAATTTAGGATGAGATTATTGTATGAATTGGGTATGCTTCGACCAAGATAAGAAAAATTTAAATTTCAAGCAATCCTTCTAGTCTTAGCTATTTTTGGCGTGCAACTGACATCCCAAGCTATTAAATGCAACTATCCTGCAAATTTTTGCTCGGATGAAGGTAAGCTAATAGATTCATCGGGGTTAACCTCATGATGTTTATAAATGGATGCATAAATTTGGATCCCTAGCCCGACAAGAATGCTAGAATTTAAATGGAAAGAGTATATGAGAATTTGTACGGACGCGTATTTAGTTTCACATCAATTATTTGTTGAGAAGACTTTGAATGCTTATATAGGATTAAGAATCCAAATAATACATTTTACTTCTAGTTAATCTTTTTGGATGAGATCTTTTACAAATTATGTCTCATCTCACAATCTAACTAAAAACATCAAGCTAGATCTAGCCATATCAAGACTGATGATATCAGACCTATATTGATTCCTTGCTATAAAAGTCTTTTTTTGCACTTCCATAGGGTGTCAAGTTAATTTGGGCCAGCATCCAAATGGACCGACCAATCCGTGAATGCAACAAAAAATTCATCTCAATCCTACAACGTTGCCTAAATAAGTGTTTATAAAATCTTTTGTCCCGATCTAGAGATTTAGAGAAATTAGAATGGAGCAAAGAGGAAATCCTTCCTCCTGGTAGAATTCTTGTTGATATAAAGCAACTGCAGTTGCACATTAGACTCTGCGACCTACCTCCATTTCTAATTATAGACGGACTTCTAAACCCTAGTTGCCCTTAAGTTGGTAACCACCCATGTTCTAGTAACTGCCCATGACTCGAGGGAGTCGGATGTTATGGGAAGTTAATGAGATGGTCGTTTAAGAAGGAGAGATGCATGAGAGAAAAATGGCATGGGAATCTCGTATTGAGTGGTAGAGGCAACATAGAGACCCTCAAAAACCCTCTCTAAAGTGTAGAAATCACCAAAAGTAATAGATTCTTGAACTGTTAAAATATAGGGATCTTTCCGTATTGTGATCGGCCCTCTGGCCTGCGATTCATTTAGAAGGACGTGCTGATTCGTAGAACATAACGATGAGGATCCTGAATTTCGCTGCACAAGGATTAAGTATGGTACACGATTAATTTGCATTAATAATTTCGTTCGGAAATGATGCTACGCTTTCGCATATTTTTGGATCATTTCCTACATTGGCCTACGTTCTCGTTTTGGCATGCTCCTGACATGAAATATATAGTAGGATTGCATCCCACATTACCAGATTTCATGTTCATAGGCCATTCATGGTTACATACTTAAACAAACATTTTTCTATGTTATTTCGTAGTATGTTATATAGCCTTTGCATCATCGTAGATCAGATCTGGAGAATTTGAAGGGTTAACCATCCCTGGTTTGAGGGTTATGGCTAACCTTAATTTTGAGTCCAATAAATTTGACCATGTGTGATTCTCTGTACAGTAACTATTGGCCTATGATTTTAGTATGGTTAGAAAGCCCTTGTTCAAAGCTTTTGTGTGGTCCAAATTTCATCAAAAACGGAGTTCGGATGAGTGAGATATAAATGGTTAAATTTGGTGATTCTCACCGGAGAAGACGACCGAAAACTGTTTACGGTCTTGAACTCTCTCGGCCGTCACTGGTGGCACGTGGGCACCCAGCGCATGTGGACTCTTCCCGGCCGCCGTTAAAGTCCAAAATTTTCCAAAATTTATGTCAGAAAATTCGGAAATTTTTTGTGTGGACTCGTCTCATCGTTATCTAGGGGTTGAAGTTCAGTGGGAGCTTCAACGATCTGTTTGGATGGTTATAGCACTCATAACTCTTAATTATGATTTTTTTTTTTTTTTTAAATTTCTCTTAGAATATTTGTAGAATATTCATGGAAATTGAGAATATTATGGGACCAATGTCATGAACTCTCTCTATTTATAATCTGGACGTGTGTATTTGTATCTTCCGTTATCTTATGATAGACACATCCTATCTTAATTTTTTTTATGTAAATCTATTTGAAGAAAAAAAATTTATAAATTATTTTCTTCATTGACTGCCATGGTCTATTGTACCAAGGAAGATATTTTGAATTTCAAAATGAATCCAAAGCATTCTTTTAGTCATAATTTTAATGTCTTTACGACTATAGCTTATAATATATTTATTAACTGTGAGTTATTGGGAGCAAAGTTCATGAGCAAGGTGCTCTTGAATGCGCTACCCCAACAGAGGATAGAGGAGAAGGATTATGGCGAATTTTACCGTGAGGTTGATAAAATTGAGATAGAAGAGGAATGCTATATTATGTGACGTTTCGCCATCTCTATGTTTTCTTCTCTTTGTAGTGCAAACCGTGTTAAGTTTGACACTCAGAAACATGATAAATGGCTCTGCAAGATGGGAGAGCACATTGTACGTGAACAGATGGTTCTTGCTGTAACGAGTGAAGAAGATTATATAGTTGGAGAGAGGATCGTTGACAAAGACCATTACTAATAAATGCTCATTAGGTCTTATATAGAATGATAGTTACTTAGATCTATTTGTTAAGAGTTTATGGCTAGTAGCATGTACATACATATACATGTCGTTGTTCATATAGTCTATTATTACTTGTGTTAATGAATATATGTCGTTGTTCATGTTGCAATTTACATGAATGATGTTTTTTATTTCAGATTGATATTATTGTTGAATTATCATTATCATCATATGAATGTGATTTATAAATGAGAGTTATCCATGCTAGTAGAATTTATATGGAAATTCTTGCTGGGAACTTAAAATTTGCTCGAATATGCTATGCTTAATGATTGCAAGATGCTAGATATAAATGATGACTGGAACCTTAATTTTATGTCGAATTTATATTTTTTGATCGAACTTTCATAATTATTGCATGATTCTTAAGCAAATTAATGCAAGCATCTGTTAATTGAAATATGCTTATTTGATTGAATTTGCCTCTGGTTATTGTAGTTGTCTTCGTATATGGCTACTGCATCTAAGACTATCATGGCTAAATTGAATAAGGGTGAAAAACTGAATGTGACAATTATGATATTTGATAGCATAAGATTCAGTATATCCTGGAGGAACAGGAAGTGATTAACATCCTAAATCAATTCATGGATGAACTTGAGCAGGGCAATAGTGCCCAACATAGGCAAGATCATGAGGCCTACCTTGTTTGAAAAAGAAAGAATAGCATAGCTTGCATCATTTTGCTGAGCAATATGTAAAATGATCTCATGTGTGAGTATGGGGAACACTCTAATGCTCAGGATATCTAGATTATCTTGAAAGACAAGTATGGAGATACATCTACCACTAAGCTAAAGCGGCTTACAATCAAGTTCGACAGCTATAGAAAGCATCCCAATCACAATATGATGCAGCACCTCATAGAGATGTTGAACATGATTAAAGAGCTGAAGGTAGCTGGACATATCCTTACTGATGAGCATCAAGTTCAAGCAGTGATTAGATCTTTGCCTAAAAACTAGAAACATATGAAAGTCAATATGACTCATAATGAGAATATTAAGACTTTCGATGATATCAAACATCATATTGAGCTGGAGGATGAGTGCTTGGAAGCTGCTAGGTCTTTTAGCCATGCTTATATGACTACTTCTAGCCCACATGGAGGTGGCAAGAAGAGAGAGTTATAATGATAAGGAAAAAGCACCACAATAGGGCAACAAGAAGAAGGCTAAAATCAATCAACATCGAAAGGACAAGCATTGTAGAAAGTTAGACAAGACAAAGACGAAGTGCTATCTTCGCTCGTGAATGCATTGAGCCGAAGAAGATACAGTCTGACTCTAACGCTTCTACTTTTGTATTGGTTTCTTATTGTATTCTTTTGACTGAATTTTATTCCTTATAGATAATAGACTTAGTAGCCATAGACTACGTAACTAGAGATCGAGGAGCATTCATGGAGTACCATTGGATACCTCTCAGAACTAGATGGATATATGTGGGCAACAATAGTTGTGTTGAAATTTCAGAGATTGGAACTTTCAAATTGAATTTGTGAAGTGGGCGTGTCCTTTACCTACATGATGTCCTCTATGTACCTGAAATCCGATGGAACTTAGTCTCTACAACAGCTTTAGTAAGCTTAGGTTTTAGTGTGAACATCTTAAATAATGGTGTAAATCTTGTTATGGATTCTATGTGTTATGGTACTGGATATTTATGTGATGGTTTCTTTGTATTAGATGTTATGTATAACTACTCTAATATTTGAAATGAAAGTTATTTTTCTCTCCTCACATCCTCTGGTGATCTAAATGTGGATATCAAAACTTGGCATGCTAGACTAGGACACATAAGGCAAGACCACATGAGTAGGTTAAAAAAAGAGGATCTTCTTGGATCTCTTACTAAAGTTGAAATGCCTGTATGTGAACACTGTTTAGCTGGAAAACTAACTAAGAAACCATTTGGTAAAGTCTTGAGGGCTGAATCTCCTTTAGAGCTTGTTCATTCTGATATCTGTAGTCCTTTGAATGTTAAGGAAAAACATATACTTCCTATTTCATCACTTTTATAGATGACTATACTCGTTTCGATCATGTCTTTTTGATTTCTCATAAATCTGATGCATTAGAATGCTTTATTCATTATATGAATATAGTAGAGAATCAGTTGGATAAAAGGATTAAAACCTTGAGAGCTGATCGAGGGCGAGAATATCTATTCGAAAGCTTTAAGAGCTTATGTGATGAAAAGAGGATTTTGAGACAGTTGACCATTCCTAAAACTCCATAACAAAATGGTGTTGCAGAAAGGAGGAATATGGCACAATTGAAAATGGTAAGGTCTATGATGGCGCAGGCAAATTTGCCGGTCTCCTTTTGAGAAAATGCATTATTGACTGCGACCTATGTCCTTAACTGTGTTCCATCAAAATCCGTTGCTTCCATGCCATATGAACTATGGATGGATAGGAAACCTGACTTAAGTTCTCTAAGACCTTAGGGGTGTGCTGCATATGTTCATAACCCAAATCACAAATATGGCAAGTTGTGTCCTAGGATATGAAGTGTATCTTCATCAAATACTCCGAGCACTCCAAAGGATATGTATTTTTGAGTGAATATATTGTTGGAAGCATAATGAATTGGAGTCACGAGATGTCATTTTTCTTAAGAATGATTTTTCTAAAAAGGGCAAAATCAAAGAAGATTTCACATTTTATGAGATAGAGGAATCTACTGATAGGATAGAATCAAGTGAGATTCCTATAAAGAATTCTCATCTTATTGGTTCAAGTGGAAGCCACAATGTTGTACATGATTCTTTACTTGATAGTACTCCTTTTAGAAAAAGTATTCATAAAAGCATTCCCCATCATCGTTTTGACATTGAGGGGAAAGCATTTTCTATTGACACTTCTCAAGATGAGGAGGAACCAAAATCAATAGAGGAGGCTCTCTCATGCCCTAATAAGAAAAGTAGATAGAAGCCATAAAGGAGGAAATGGAGTCTATGAAGTCAAACCAAGTCTGAAACTTAGTCGAACTTTCTAAAGGACGCAAATCGATCAGCAACAAATGGATTCTTAAAATCAAGTGTAAGGCTGATGGAACCATTGAAAGGTTTAAGGCTTATCTTGGTGCTAAAAGATTTACTCAATGAGAGGTATAGACTATGAGGAGACTTTCTCTCCAGTAGTAAGGTTCACGTCTATACGCCTAATTTTAGCTTTAGTAGATCATTTGGATCTTCAGCTATATCAAATGGATGCCAAAACTACTTTTCTCAATAGAGAACTGGATGAGGAGATTTACATATCTCAACTTAAGGGCTTTATGGTTGAAGATCAAGAGGATAAGGTCTGTAAGTTGAATAGATCTATTTATGGCTTAAAACAATCATCTAGATAGTGATATTTTAGATTCCACCGTGCTATGATTTCTTTTGATTTCATAATGATGGATGAAGATCATTGTGTTTATTTAAAGTAGAAAAAAGATAACTTTGTGATACTTTCTTTATATATGAATGACATATTATTGGTTGGAAATGATATTGAATTTATCTATTCTATCAAAGATTGGTTATCCTCCCACTTTAAAATGAAAGATATGGAAAAAGCTGCATATATCTTAGGTGTTAGGATACACCAAGATAGCGCACCAAAATTTCTTGCTCTTTCACAAGAATCTTACATAGGAAAGATACTTGAAAGATTTAACCTGCAGCATTGTAAGCCTATTGATACACCCATGAGCAAAGATAAGGCTTTAAGTTATGACATGTGTCCATAACCTCCTCAAGAGATAGAGTATATGTCCAGGATACCATACTTCAGTGCCACTGGCAGTTTAATACATGTCATGATGTGTACCTGACTGAATATTTATTATGCCATGGGTTTAGTGAACTGATACCGATCAAATCCAAGTCTGAGATATTGGAAAGTTGTCAAAAGGATACTCAGATATTTGAAAGGAACTATAGATTATATTTTGAACTTCAAGGGGAACGAATTGTGCTTAGTAGGATACACTGATGCTGATTGGGGCGGTGACGTAGACCGGTGCAAATCCACTTCTGGTTGTGTTTTCTTATCGGACAATGATGCCATTTTATGAAAAAGCAAGAAATAGTTTTGCATAGCTTTATCCACTATGGAATACTACAAGAAAAAAGATCATTAGCTACGCAACAAAAGTGTAGCAAAATTTTGAAAAAGCATCGCAAAAAGTTTCTATCAAAAAAGTACCATCATTGATTCAATTTACTGATATTTAAATATTTTTATCAAAAAAAAAAAGTTTTATCGATGTTTAAGCATCGTTGATTATATTTGCCTACGTTTAATAAAACATCGATAAAAAAATTTTTAATGACATAAAATAAGCATAAAAAATAGCTAATTTACCTATACTATAAAAGTATCGGTAAAAATAACTTTACCGATGCAAACATTCCATCGCAAAAGCATAATTTTATCTACGCTTATTAAACATTGCGAAAGATAATTAGTGACATAAGCTAATCATCGCCAAAAAAATTATTGGCGGTGCTAAGTTAACATCAGTAAATTATTGGCGATGTAACATTAGTGTCGTTAATGATGGCACAGTTGGCAACCCGGCATGCCCTTTGGTGACACTACTTTAAATTTGTCGATGCTAATTAGCATCATAAAAAAGGTATTACCTATGCTTCTTTTGTATTGCTAATTATTTTAACAAAAAATTGCTTTGGTACCAATTTTTTAAATTTTTTTATAAAATATGTAAACAAATAAACATATAATATATACACTATCTTTTCTATTTACATATGCCAAAATCAAATTCATTTCACTTTAAACCATTCATATAAAACATCCATATAAAACAATCATATAAAATATCATACATACAACCGATGCAAATAAGTATATATACAACCATAAAGGATGTCATATAAAAATATATACATTCAAATAAAATAAAACTCTATATGTGAAGCCACGTATCATAGACTTGCAATAGATTAAAAAATTAAGTTAGCAAACTAATTATTTACTAAATAATAAAAATATATTGATTAAAAATAAAATAAAATAATATCGATTATGGGAGAACACCCATTATCATCATCGATGGAGTTTTGATCATATATAGGTATTAACAGAAACATCGAAAGTTGGTGGGGAAAGCATACGGTGACATAACTGATCGAGCTTCGTTCTAAATGTTGCAAGCTAGGATAAAAGCTTTGCATTGACCTATCGTAGATCCGCTATCTCCTTCTGTTGTCTCCTCTTAGTCTCAGTATATCTTCTCTCCACCTCATGCAGACGAGCAGCACAAAAAATCTGTGCTGCTCTAGAGAAGCTAGGGGCCACAACTCTATATCCCAACAACGTAATATAGTTAGGTCTCCTACCAACCACCTCATCACAGATATCGTCATCTATGAATGGAGTGGAGCCCTCAGTGGGGGGCTGGAATCATATCTCCATCATCTGCTCCTAATTAAAAAAATATATCTAATTAAAAATCTAAAATTTATAATGAAATTGAAATATAAAACTTAATCAATTAATACTCACATGCCTCTTCCTAGTTCTAGAAAGCCACTCTCTTATCGCCCAATGATGGATCTTCTGATAGACGTCAATCTATCCAGACAACTGTCCTGCCTCGATGTCTCTTTAAAATTTATGAATGTAAGTACATAGATATAGACATATTCTAATAAATTATTAAAAATATATATATGTGTACTTACCGGCTTATACTGATACTGTGTAAATGACTTTGATCAGCCATAATGCATCACCATGAGTCTTGATTGGCTCTATGAGGCCTTGTCGCAAAAAGCCTAATAAGCAAATGCAATCAAGATATTAATAAGCATATTATAATACCACATCAATTCAATAATCCATATTTTTATTATAATAATAGTTATATCTAGTATAAAGGATCCTTGCATCTAATGTAGAGAAGATCTTAGTTAGGGCGTGAAATACTCCCGTGCGGTGTCTCATGTGCCACCGCCACCCCACGTGCATGGAAGATCTCTTTTCGATGGCTATAGAGCTCGTATCTAAACCCTCTAAGCAACCTCCCCATATACCTAAGGATAGCCTCCCGTACGCACTGCGTATCAATCTCCTCGATATCAAAGTCATGTTGCAAAAATAATATACAGTATATGATATTTAAAAAATAAAAAAAATAATTATCATATAAATAAAAATAAATAGAAGGATCTATATTTAAAAAATATAATATAATTTATATTTAGTTACCTATAAATGGTCGAGAAGGATCTGCTATTGTGGCCTCGTAACTCTGCACCAATCGAGCAATGTTAGTGGTGCGTATATTGGATAATAATGCCAATCTCGCACACATATGGATTCTTGATGTGGTGCTCAAGTTATATGATATATCCCAGTTAGATGACAACTCTTATCCTCTCTCCGGGATGTGCCCTCTTCCACTCCTCTAGCTTCTCATTTTTGGTAGCTCCATGAATCTGCCTAATCACAGTATCAGTAGCTGTAACAAAATAAAAGCTTAAAATTAGTTATTTATATATGATAAAAGCTTAAAGCAAATGTAATACAAAAAACTATAATATATAAAATTAACCTATCATGGTGGGAGATGATATGCCTGCCTCAGTAGACAGCTGTTAAGATGAAGAGATATCGACATCTTCATGTCGGTCCCTCCTATCAGATTGTCCTTCTAGTGGCATAGCTTAAAATTAATTATTTATACATGATAAATAACTAAAATAAATTAAATATAAAAAAAATTATAATATATAAAATTAATCTATCATGGTAGTAAATGATGTGACTGCTTAATTAGGAGGCTGTTGCTAAGATGGAGATATACCGACATCTCTGCATGGGCCTCTCCTCTAGGATCGTCCTCCTGGTGGCATGCTTGTTTCAAAGAACATATTAAAAATAATAAATTATTGATAAAAATTATATCAATACTAAATGATATATAAAATATAAGATATATGAGTTTTTTAAAAAATTATATACTATTATTCAATATCTGTATCTTCATCAGAAGGATTATCAATATCTTCATTATTATAATCCACCAATGCATAATCTTCGTTGTTATCATTTATGAAGTTGTCATTATTGTCATCATAATCCTCCGACACATTCAGATTTAATGCACTAACATCAATATTATCGGATTGCACGTCATCCATAATTAGAGATGTGCTTCTAATGTTGACACTGTACTATCCCAAGTCATCTGTATTCTATTCTTTCTAAAAGAAATCCTCATCTGTTTCTATCTCGGAATGAACATGTATGTCATAAATATTCCTTGGTGCAATCTTTTGTACAATATGCTATTCATTCTTATACCTCTCATCCTTTAGATATATTACCTGCTTTGCCTGACTAGCGAGTAGATCGGATTGGTACCATGTTTTCACAAAGTTGATGCTTGTGAAGTATGCATCTTTATGAATATATGTTCTATTATTGCTGATATCCCACTATTAGTATTTAAATAGGTAAACAAATTATTTTAACCCATATCTTAAATGTATAATATCTATTAGGATACTATAATATTCAATCTCATTATCTCCATCAATTTCTAATGTTAAAATTTTACTATTTTGAGTCCGCCACTACATATCAAGCTTTCTTGTATGAAATCTTATGCCACCAACAATACTGAGCTATAACATGAAATCCTAAAATCGAGGTGGCATACCAAATCATATAATTCCTCAGTTGCACCATCTTCTTTATTATGATATATTAACATCATCTACAATAACATATATATAAGTTATGATAAATTATTTTTGTGTACATTACATATAATAAAAAATTAAATAAAATTGTTATAGTGCTTACACATTATCTGAACTAAGTTGCGAACTTCTTTCAATGTCATCCTTCGATATCTCTATTATTTTATTATAATAATATATCTCTATGCTCTCTACAATAAATATATGCTTATTATTTATTTTATCTTATAAAAATATATAATATTAATTATGTAAACATACTCCATAAAATGATAGATTTCTTCGTAATTATTTAGTATATAAAAATGTGCTAACTCACGCTCTTCTATATCCATATGTTTGTACTTTTTTCTACTAATGGATTGAATATTAATCTTAAAAATAGATAATATAGATTCAATGTTGGCCCCCTCCCTATCTATATTACATTTTTTATGATTGAATCGTGTTTCTATATTATCGAGGTATATCGAACAAAATGTAAGACATTTTGTAGAAATATATGCTTCTATAATTGATCATTTTAGACATGCCTTATTTCACACATATTGTTTCAACTTATACAAGAATTTACACATACAAAATGATAAAAATAAATATAAAATATATATAATTATTTTTTGTTATGGTTATAAATTAAGTAAAAAAATTAATTTTTTGTAATATTATTACTGCTCAATAGGATACATCTATAGGTACTGAACTTGCCCAGCAAGCAAAGCCTTCCTTGGAAGGTGAACCATCAAGTGCACCATATTAATATCGAAAAATGATTGGCGAAAAATTTTTTCGAGCTTACATAGCAATAGGGAATGTATGATTGAAGCTTCTCAAATATATCAACTTGGAGTTTCTGATAATATAATTCTTAAAAAGAATATTCAATTTAATAAGTGCATCTTGTACCTCTAGGGTGGAGAAGCAATGCATCACAATGAGTATAAGACGCTGCAATATAATATGAGAGTCGTGACTTTTTATATTTGAGATATTGCCGTCTTTCAAGTTCATACAGCTTGAAATATTGGAGGCGAAATTGTCAGAAAATTTTATAATTTTTAACCATTCATAGAAACTCCTTTTCTCATCTTCATGCAATGTATAACATGCAGTTGGTATTAAGAATTTTCTACCATCACAGGGTGCTAGGTGCAACTCATTCTGTATTTCCATTCTTTCTAAGTTTAGCCAAGAATTCAGATTATTCTTTATTTTTTCTGAAGTATCCTAATAACATTATCATAAATATTCTTCTCAATGTTCATGACATCCAAGTTATGATGATATAGGAGATGTTGCCAATAAGATAATTCAAAAAAATATGCTCTATTTCATTCGGTTCAATTCTGATTCATTACGCTTTTGCTTGCGATCCCTAAAAATTTTATCAAATTTGACACTGCCAATAGCCTCTAGTTGTGCCAATATGTCATCTTCGCTCATCACATAAGGTGGCCCATGCATCTTTGAATTTTCATTGAAGTATCGATTCTGTGGATTCTCCAAGAATAATTAGATGGTAAAAACCTACAATGACCCATATAAATAATTTTTCTTCCATGCTTCAATCTAACGGAGAAGCTATCATTATTGCAAATTAGACATACCAAATATCCTTTTGTGCTTCATGCAGATAGGTTGCCATATACTGGCAAATTATTAATTATTCATATTATCATCGCATGCAATTAAAAATTTTTTTTACTAACTGAATCGTATGTTATAATATCAATCTTCCAAAATTCTCTCGATTCATCGATTAAGGATCGCAGATAAACATCTATCTCATTATCAGGAGCTCTAGTTTAGGAATAAGCAATGATAAAAATATAAATGGCTTCTTCATACATTTTCATGGTGTAATATTATATAGCATTAGCATAACCAGCCACATATTGTAAGTATTGCTCATAGTCCCAAATGAATTGAAACCATCAGATGCTATGCAAGTCAAATGCTACATGGGTTTGAGGATATTATTTATCAAATTTTCTCCAAACTATAGAGTCTGCTGGATGACTAATGATCTTATCCTTAGGAATTCTCATCTCATAATGTCATATCATCACCTCAACGATTCTCGATGACTAATAAAGTCTCTGAAGTCTTGGTATTAATGAAAAATATCTCAAAATCTTGTGAGGCTGCTTCTTATCTTTTTCAAAATTTTTAGCATGTCTTGACTCACCATATTCTGGGCAACAATTCAAGTATTGATACAACTACAGAATAGAGCTACGATAGCATTTACTATTGTAGTGATTCAAAAACTGCTTCATAGGTTCTAAGATAATGGTTAAGTATAACTGGTACCATAGATTGAATCTATAATAGTGGTTACATAAAATCGCTGCCATATATCAATCTATGGCAGTAGTTACGTAAAACCGCTATAATAAGTTCAATCTATGGTGGTGGTTATATATAACTGCTGTTATAGATCAAATCTATAATAGTGGTTAATCAATTGCAACTATATTCTCAAATAATTAAAGTGGTTATCCTTCACAACCACTGTCATAGATTGCACTTATGACAGCGGTTATATATAACTGCTACTATAGATTTGATCTATGGTAGCAATTTTGAATAACCACTATCATTGATTAGATATATGGTAGTAGTTTTATGTAACCGCTGCCATAGATAACTTATGGTAGTAGTTACGTTTAATCGATACTATAAATGCATAATATAATTTTTTTCATATTTATTTTTCAATATAATATAATTTTAAAATTTAAAATTCATCTTCATCATTTATTATCTAAATAATTATCATTAGAATGTCATCATAATAAACTATCTCGATTCGATAGTCCTAGCTATGTCGATCGATAAAATTTGATTTCGATGGTAATGAATCACCGCATGATAATATGATAGATAAAAATCATCGATTAATCCAAAAACTTGCAATGATGATCTCGATGACGTTTGTAGCATATTATCAAAATTTTATTTTAATCATACATCATTATTATAGTCAATTTAGCATGGGATGATTTCAGATGTTAAATAAAAAATGATGATAAAAAAGCTAAACAGTGTCCGATTATGAGATAATTTTTTAGATAAATGATCTTTGATACTATTTTGATCATTTGTACGATGGTGATCGTAAAATTCAAACCATGTATATATGAACAATCTAAAACTATATATTCTCTGTTACTCATTCTTAAAGGCATTATATAATTATGCTTATGCTTTTGTAAGATATGTTTAACGTGAATAGTTTATATAGATATGGTTTGAATTTTATTATCACCACCATATAAATAATTAAAATAGTAGCAAAGATCAACTATCTAAAAAATTATCTATTAATCGGACACTATTTAGTCTTTTGATCATTCATTTTTTACTTAACAATCGAAATTATCTAGTGTTAGATTGATTGATAATGATATCCGATTAAAATAAAATTTTGATAGTATACTATAAATATCATCGAGATAATCATTGCAAGTTTTTAGAATAATCGATGGTCTTTATCTATCAAATCATTATGCGATCATTTGTAACCATCAAAATTAAATTTTATTGATCGACATAGGTAGGGCTATCGGATCGAGGTAGTCTTT
The DNA here is from genome assembly GCA_006176705.1 of Cocos nucifera. Taxonomy (NCBI): domain Eukaryota; kingdom Viridiplantae; phylum Streptophyta; class Magnoliopsida; order Arecales; family Arecaceae; genus Cocos; species Cocos nucifera. The sequence continues at coordinate 1,994,925 of QRFJ01000001.1, read as the reverse complement.
TGTGATGATACTCTAACGATAATTATTTAGATAATAAACGATGAAGATGAACTTTAAAATTTAAAATTATATTATATTCAATATATATATATATATATAATGCATATATAGCAGTGGTTGGCAAAAATTGCTACTATAGATCTATTGCAGTGGTTGATAACCGCTGCTATAGATCAAATGGTAGCGATTTTATATAACTGCTATAATAGACCTATGGCGGCAGTGATTTTAAAAATCACTGCCATAAGTTTGGCTATAATTTCTCTTGTACACTAAGTTTTCATCTTTCCTTCCCTTTCGTTCATTCTCTCTCTCCTCTCGACTCGAGCCCTACCTACCCTCCCTATCGCCGACTCGCCCCTCCACCGACCTGCCCCATCACTGGCCTCCTCCCTCTAGTGCTACCCCTCTCTCTCTCTCTCTCTCTTTCTCTCTTCTCGCCTTGGCTACCCGTGCTCTAGCTATCCACCCCGCGTCGGCCCGCCCGCCGCCATCCCCTCCCTCAACCTCGCCGCTGGCTTCGGCCCCAGCCTCACCTCCCTCGACCTCGACCTTGTCCCTATTGGCCTCACCTCCCTTGGCCCCATTCTCCGCCGCCCCCTTTCCTTTAGCACCATCGGCGGCCCACCCCACCATCAGCTTCAGTCCTGACCTCCTTTGGCCTACCCCTTTCTTCTAGCACTGTTGCCAGTCCTCCCTCTAGCACCACCATCGGCGACCCTCATAAAGAAAAAATTCTGATTTTTCGGATCAGGTTCGTTCAGATCTAATCGGATCAAGAGATATATTTCAAAAATTTTTCTCTTTGATCCTAATCAGATCTGAGATATTTTAGATCTGATTCTTATTATTTTAATAATTAAAATAAAATTAGATAAATTAAATTAAATTAAATTTATCTTGATGTGGGTAATCCTATTATCCGATGATGATCCTGTGAGCAGCGAAAAGTTCTGGATCTAGCCACGCAAGTGCCTGACCTCTACTGGTATCCACTCGGACTGGATCTGGACATCCTCTTCTTCTCTATCACATCTCCAAAAATTAGATCTGAATCTGATCTGAAGGATCTTCAAAACTCTTTTTGAAGATCAGCAGTCGTCCTTTGCAGCAGTGCAGCCTTCTAGCTTTCAGTCATCTTTCTCTCATCTGGATTGCACCAACCAAGAATCCAAACACTTTTGGACGTGGAGAGGAGAGGGAGAAGGTGGGTTTGGCATGGAGGAAGAGGGGAGAGGCAGCCTTGGGGCGTGGAAATTGAATTCTTTCAAACATAATTTGAGTTGGGCGCAGGGTCTTATTTATAGACTATCTGTGATCCAACTCCTCTTCTTCCCAACCAATCACAACCCTTTGTGAAATCAGATCTAAATCTGATTGGTGGAAATAGAGTCCCCTGGATTCCTCCTTAGAGGGTGCCTAAGACCAGTCAAAGTTGGTTCTTAGAGAACTCTAATTGGAATCCAAAAAGGAGATGGAGTCCCTGTCCAACAAGGACTCCTAGGCGCCTCCAACTTGGGCACACGCCAAGGGTGGCGTGCGCCCTCTTCCTTGCCAGGTTCTGGCAGGGGGACAGGCCCCCACCAGCTCTCCAATAGGTGCATGACATGTGGTCAAAAGTCAAAGTGTCAATGGTCAACATTTGACCAGTCAAAGGTAGACTTTTGACCAAAGTCAAAGAACAAGAAATGGCAGGTGACCAAAAATGGCAGGTAATGTCTTACAAAATAAGACAACCTTTTCTGACTTGGACAACCTCCAGTCAGACCATATGAAGGCCTCTGATTGAGCACAAACTCCTTTGGCTCAGTCAGGACAACTTATTTATGATAGTAAAAGAAGAACGTTAGGTTCAATCGAGTGCTAGCACGATTTCCTTGAACCTAATTGAATCTCATTCAGATCAATTGAACTAGATCAGTTCAATTGATGATCACCAGATTCAAACCCTTGTTTGTGTGACCCAGTTAGGTTCAGTTCTGTATGGTAATGGGATATGTCATGATCTCTATCATCGACATCATCGAAACTCCTTTCGATGGATCAGAACTCTTCTGATTCGAACAGCTAGAATGATCGATCATCTAAATCATTCTAATTGCTCCCAAAATCCACCAGTGACACCTAGCAGTATATGGTGGCAACCCATCAGAGCTGAATGCGAACCTCTTGGTGCAGCTACCTGTGTGATTAAGTTCTTCTATCTTGAGCCCCGATCAGATTAGGGTTAAGGTGAACTCGTCAAACCCTAGTCTCTGTCATATGATGTAATCATTCGATTCGAGTCCAATGTGAAAATCTAAATAGAAACTCTTTCTATTATTTCACTCTGCCATGGCCATGGACTTCTGGACTTGATTCTCATGATCATCATAGGGCTGCTCCTCTACCACCGAGGTAGATAGATTCCATCTTGATGCAATCCAGTTCCTACAATGAACATGCTATAGCCAACATACACCTCAGGGTTCCATATGGCTAGGAGACCGAGTAATGGTGTAGTCAAACTATAACACCCTCAAGGTGAACTGCCGATGCACCTCTCAGGTCAAAGAACCAGACACACTACTGCAGCATCGAGTCAGTCATTGACGAGAAGGTAGACTTCCCTAATGACTACTCGAGGTGGTCACGCTCAGTGCCCTCGTTCTCTAACGAGTACCTGTACTCTCGCTCCGGTGTCTCCACACCGTAGACTCAAGACTCATCTACTAAAGAGAAGCGATTGTACACCAACCTTCCGGATCAATCACCATCCTCGTGATGATCCTATGGTCGGGAGCATTTTATGAGTTAATAATGATTATTCATGTCTTAAATTTTCAACTCTTGAAAATATGAATTATCATTACCATTAACTCAAAGGATGTATCACAGACACTAAATACACATATGTGATAGAAAATAACCCATTTTATTGATTATAGTCAAAATTATAATTTTGCCCCTAGAAGTGTATTACAAGTGTCAGCCAATTCTGGCTTCTAGGGCACATATATCTAACAATCTCCCACTTGTCCTAAAGCCAATTGGCTACAAGTCTAAGTCCCATCTTCTCAAGGTGGGCTTCGATCTTCTGCTGGCCCAACGGCTTTGTAAGTGGGTCTGCCACATTATCTGTGGAGTTGACTCTCTTGACCTCGACGTAACCCTTCTCGAAGGTAATCGCGGATGAGGTGGTATCGCCGCTCAATGTGCTTGGATTTCTGGTGAGACCTCGGCTCCTTAGCAAGGGCTATGGCGCCATTGTTGTCGCAGTATAGAGGAATGGCATCTGATGGCATTACTCCAATTTCTGCAGCAAACTTCTTGTACCAGAATGCTTCCTTCGCAGCCTCTGATGCAGCGATATATTCTGCTTCCATGGTGGAATCTGCTATCACAGTTTGCTTGGAACTCTTCCAGCTGACAGCACCACCATTGCACACAAACAGACTCCAGATGTCGACTTTCGATCATCTATATCGGACATGAAATCCGAGTCTGTGTATCCCTGGACTTGGAGTTCTCCATTACCAAAGACCAACATCATATCCTTAGTTCTTCTCAAGTACTTAAGGATACATTTCACAGAAGTCCAGTGTTCTTCACCTGGATTTGACTGATATCTGCTTGTGACACTCACAGCATGGGCTATATCAGGTCGTGTACATAGCATGGCATACATGAGGCTCCCTATTGCAGAAGCATAAGGGATCTTGCTCATGCGTTCTATTTCCTCAGGTGTGCTGGGGCACATCTTCTTGGAAAGATGAATACCATGTCTGAAGGGTATTAATCCCCTCTTAGAGTTTTCCATACTAAACCTCTTTAGTACTTTCCTCTATGTACATCTTCTGTGAAAGTCCTAGCATCCTATTCGGTCTATCCCTATAGACCTTAATTCCTAGAATAAAGGATGCTTCACCTAGGTCTTTCATGGAGAATTCCTTGGACAACCACATTTTTGACTGATGTCAACATGGGAATATCATTCCCAATAAGGAGGATGTCATCCACGTACAATACGAGGAAGACAACAGCGCTCCCACTGACCTTTTTTGAAAACACATGGTTCCTCTTCATTTTTGATGAAACCAAACTTTTTGATCACATCATTGAAACGAGTGTTCCAGCTCCGAGATGCTTGCTTAAGTCCATATATGGACCTTTGCAGCTTGCAAACCTTGTGATCAGTATCACTGGATGTGAAACCTAGCGGCTGTTCCATATAGATATCTTCCTCAAGATATCCATTTAAGGAATGCCGTTTTCACGTCCATTTGCCATATTTCATAATCGAAATAGGCTGCAACAGGCAAGCAATGTGCGGATGGATTTTAGCATAGCTACTGGGGAAAAGGTATCCTGATAGTCAATGCCTTCGCGTTGACTATAACCTTTTGCCACCAGTCTAGCCTTGAATGTCTCCACATTCCCATCTGCACCAATCTTTCTCTTGAAGATCCATTTACACCCAATAGGTACTATACCTTCTGGTGGATCTACCAAGGTCCAGACTTGGTTTGAGTGCATCGAGTCAATTTCTGACTGCATTGCCTCTAAGCCATTTCTCGGAGTCGATATCTGATATCGCCTCGTTGTAGGTTTTGGGATCATCACCATGAGCACCATTACCTATGAGGAACATTTTCCTCTACTTCCTCTGAAATAATACCTAAGTATCTTTCAGGGGGACGGAAAACTCTTTCCGATCTACGAGGTGGAGGAGGTAGTGTTCTTATTGGCTCAACCTGATTTGGTTCCACTTGGTCCTTAGCTCGTTCTGCTTGTGAGACTTTCTCATCAAGCTTAATCTGCTTTTCCAATGCCGCTATCTTGAATAAACTATTTTTCAAGAAAGATGGCATGTCGACTCACAATCACATTGTGGTCTTCTGGAATGTAGAAATAGTATCCTAATGACTCTTTAGGATATCCTATGAATCGAGCTCTAAAGGACCTAATTCTAACTTGTCCGCTTGTTGTCTTTTGACATGAGCTGGACAATCCCAAATTCTGAGATGACTCAGACTTGGTTTCTTACCGTGCCATATCTCATACGGTGTGGTAGGAACGGTTTTAGAGGGAACCCTATTCAGTAGATAGAATTGAAGTTAACAATGAATGTCCCCAAAGAAAAATCAGGGAGGTCTGTGAAGCTCATCATGGATCGAACCATATCCAATAGAGTCCGATTTCTCCATTCTGAAACCCCGTTGAGTTGAGGTGTTCCTGGTGGAGTCCATTGAGAGACTATGCCATTTTCCTTAAGATAGTCTAGGAATTCCCGGCTAAGGTATTCACCTCCTCGATCTGATCGAAGAACCTTAATGGGTTTTCCAGTTTGTTTTTCTACTTCATGTCTGAATTCTTTGAACTTTTCAAAAGCTTCAGACTTGTGTCTCATAAGATACACATACCCATACCTAGACAGATCATCGGTAAAGGTAATGAAGTAGACAAAATTGCCTCTAGCCGGCACATCAAATGGGCCGCACACATCAGTATGTACTAGGGCAAGGAGATCTGTGGCCCTCTCCCCATGTCCAACAAAAGGGAGTTTAGTCATTTTGCCTTGAAGACAAGATTCACAAGTTGGATATGACTCAAAAGTCAATGGACTCAATAGCCCATTTTTCTCCAATTTGTTAATCCTATCTTCTGCTATATGACCTAATCTCAGGTGCCATAGATATCTGTCGTTTGGACTATCCCTAGGTCGTTTGGCATTCACGTTTTGCTCGATAGTTAGAACAGGTACATCAATATGTAGCTGATAAAGACCATTAATAAGGAAACCATTTGCAATTTTATTTCTTTCATAAAGAATGTTACAATGGTCCTTAAAGAAGGTGATCACATAACCTTCTTGTGCTAAGCATGAAACAGAAATCAAATTCCTGCTAGCTGCAGGCACATAATAACAGTCTTTTAAAACTAAGTCTAAACCAGATGGTAATCGAAGAGGGTATGTTCCCACGGCTACTGCAGCAACTCTTGCTCCATTACCGATGCGTAGGATCATGTCTCCATCCCTCAGCCTCCTGCTATCCTCAAGACCCTGCATGAAAGTGCACAGATGAGCACTAGAACCAGAGTCAAGCACCCAACTGGATGCAGAAGAAACCGTAAGGTTAGACTCAATAACGAGCATACCTCCAGAAGGACCTTCCTTCTTGTTCTTCAGGGTGGCCAGGTAAGTAGGGCAGTTCCGCTTCCAATGGCCGTCGCTGTTGCAATGGAAACACTTTCCTTTGCCATCGACCTTTCTTCTTCGGCTTCTGCCTTCTTCTTCTTTGATCCTTCCACCTTTTGCTTTTTCACAGACTTCTTTTTCTTTCCATAAGACTTTCTTTTGGAAGAAGTCCGTTCCATAGCAAGAACTGAGCCTTTAGAACCTTTCATAGAAAGCTCAGCGGTAACCAGCATATTCATTAACTCGGCCAAGGAATTTTGAAGTTTATGCATGTGGTAATTCATGATGAATTGCCCATATGCATCAGTCAAGGATTGCAGAATAATATCGTTCTGCAGGTCCAAGTCCAACTTCACACCGAGCTTCTCAAGCTCTTCCATGTCCTTGATCATTGTCAGACAGTGATCTTGGACTGACTGCCCATCACGCATCTTAGCCTTAAAAAGTCATTTCGTGACTTGATATTTGGCTGCGCGACTCTGTTCACCAAACATCTCCTGCAGGTGAGCCAACATTTGGCGAGCAGTCCCGATATCTTCATGTTGGCGCTGGAGCTCATCAGACATCGAGCCCAACATGTAATATCTGGCCTTATTATCTTCGTCAATCCATTTTTCCAGAGACGCTCTCTGTTCAGTGGATGGACGAGGCTGGTAAGGTGGGAGGGTCCTGGTCCAAAACATGGGTTAACTTCTCTGAACCCAAAATAATTTTGTAGTTCCTGAGCCAATCTTTATAATTGGGTCCAGTCAGTCTATGTGTGTCCAGGATACGTGCCAATGGGTTGGACGCAGACATTTTCCTGTAGAGAGTCAAAGATTCTAGTTAGATACTGTAATTTTGACTTGACCAATTTATTTAGGGATTTTATTTTTAAACAAATTAGCTCCCACTATTTTCTCGGATCCCTACACTCCCTCTGTAGAGATGCGAAAATCTCCACGATTAATGATTTCTAGTGGGTGGTGCGGTCTCACCAACTGACTCATCACCTCACCTAACAGTTATTGGTGATGGGTTAGCCAATGAGTGAACAACTCTTGTTCAATGATTCTCTAATCATGGTGCACCCAAACTTGGTCTCTAATTCATGAATCTCACCGTATCCGGAATATTGATCCACTCCTTAGTTAAGTCAGACCCACCATTTGCATAGACTGGGTTCCTAATTGAGTCTCTCACCGTATCCGAAATATTGAGCCCAACTCATCCTCCAGCCCATAGCATCCAATGCCTAATAGACATGGTTGCGTCTTCCCGGTGCAACTGAGCCACTGTATCCAGCCGAGAACAATCAACCCCGGGAAGGGCCCGCACATCTACAATGGTGGAAGACCTCAGACTTAATCTTTTCTTAGGGAGAATTGATTCAGGTCTCATTAAACTAGACTTGGCTTAGTCATAACAATTATGACTAACCTAGTGGCATGGGTTAGCTCGGATTATTGACCACCTCAGATCAGAACTGTGTCAACAGATATGGCCAGGTAAGTGAGACCGGTGGAAGGAATATGCCATTAACTCGTACAAGAACGCATTCAGGTCGAGTAGCTTCCAATTAAAAACCAGTCGGTCGTCTGTGCCAAACTTACCTTAGACACCAAATTGTTGAGTCAGAACCAATTGGGTTAGCCTACAATCCAGACTCTAACCTCTGAGCCTAATTAGGTCTTGCTTGATCGTGACTCGATCTTGACCCAGACTTAATCCTATTAGGCTGGTCAATTTAAGCATTGTTGATCCCATCTAACCAACTCTTGATTCGGTTTGATCAACCGCTTAGACCTAATTGAGCTACCCAAGCCCGAACCCAGTATTATGAATATGTCTTAGATCTGAAATTCTCAATTTTAGACCTAATTAATATTCCATAAACTTAATTCTTAATTAAGTTGGGTTCATAAACAAAATATGCACAATAAATCCTAGGGTTTCAGGATCTAGGGTTTTGCAGAAAGTAAGTTTTGGGTTTCTGATTAAGGACGAACACGCAGCACCCCTACACATCATAAGAACACCCCATCGAATGGAAAGAGAGGGCCTTTAAACCCTTCTTCGTTCTTATGACCGGACGGCCAAGAGGAACGCCTTAATCAGGAACATTCAATACTACAAAACAGTTTTAGATCTATATCATATATCTCATATACAAATTAGATCTAATCATGGCATATTTTGCATACATCTCATGTATCAAATCATGCATATTTTTCAGATCTAAATTATCTCATAATAATCTAAAAAATTAGATTTAAATTGATCTAATCAAAATAAATTCTAATCTAGACAATTATGTAGAACTATTCTACAACTAGTCTAGACATGCATCAATCATATCTCATATGATATTTAAAATTAAATAATTTTTATTTGCTATTTATCAGATGTTATTATAACACTTATAATATCAAAAAATAGTAAATAAGAAGATCTAAAATATGATTTAATCAGATTAAATCAAAACATGCAAGAACTATTCTATAGAACTATTCTATTCTAGAACTAGTCATGCATATTT